>PVJC01001533.1:0-92085 GCA_004026665.1 Murina feae
TCGCAGCGTCTATAATGAAACAATTGTTACTTTTACTGGTTAGGCCCGGGCTGCTCTTTCCTTCAGCTCCCGAGGATTCTATGATTGTTATATTGTTTCAAATCTGTGTTTCGCTAGAGCCAGTTTAAGGGGAGCGGGCGCAACTTCACTTTCGCTCCTGCCGCAATGGAAACTGCCGTTTACTCAGGTCCGTGAGTGGCAGCCTCCATGTTGGCTGGGCTAATTTGCATACAGCCGCTCTGATTGGCTGGTGGGCATGGCTTACCCTGTCTTGGAGAAACGGTTAATTTTACTATTTTGCTTTTATTAGTTTAGATTTTTAAATATTTTTATTGATTTTAGAGAAGGGAGACAGAGAGAATGATAGAAACATTAATGATGAGAGAGAATCATTGGTTGGCTGCCTACTGCTTGCCCCCTACTGGGGGTTGAGCCTGCAACCCAGGCATGTGCCCTGACTCGAATCCAACTGGAAACCTCAGTGCAGGAGACAATGCCCAATCAACTCAGGGGACAATACCCAACCAACTGAACCACACTGGTGAGAGCCTACCAACCATTTTTTTCTTTCTTTATTGATTAAGGTATTACATATGTGTCCTTATACCCCCATTGTCTCCCCTCCCTTTCCTCCGCCACTCCCCACTCATACCCTCACCTCCTTGGTGTCTGTGTCTACTACCAACCATTTTTAATGAAATTTCTGTATTGTTAGAAGTGAGTCAGAGACAGCTACACTGAGGCAACTAGGCACAGCTACCAGGCCTCTGCTAGATGGAATGGTACATTTGTGCAAATTAGAAAAGAGCGACCCCTTCAGGAGGATATGGGGTATTTGTTTTAGTGAGCAGAGAACATGACTGGAGAGAGGGGCTCAGGGTCGTTTTAGTCACTTTGTTGCATCCTAAGCTGGGTGCTTTCCACCAATCAGAGCACCCCTGAAATGGTAAGACCTGTGGTGACTGGGCTCAATGTCAGGAGCTGAGGCAGAGGGAGGGAGTCCAAAAGGGCTTTAGGACAACAAAGACTCTTCATGTTGTGCATTAGGGAAAGCCCATTGTGCTTTAGGAAATGCCAGCTTGTTGATAAGCTGGTCTCTTCAACCACACTTGTATACAGAGACTCTGCCCCATTTCTGGATCACTGTCCAATATAGAGACAACTTATGGGTCCTGTCTCCTGGGAATTGCATATGAATTTAACCTTTATTTCTTTTTACGTGCTCTCTTTCCTAGAGGGCATGTGTTCACATCAGGACAAATTTTTACTGTTGAAAAACATCCACATGGTTTAACCATTTGAATCAATAAAGAAATGAAAGGACTGTACAGTAGAGATGTTCAGTACTTTTTATTATGTAAAAATGTACATCAAGCATTCCTGGCCACCCAAGTGGGTGCTTAAATACTAACCAAACCCATAGAAAATACAGGCATTGAGATATATACTGAGCCTTTTTTTTTTAGTGGGTGTCCACTATGTGCACGGGACTGGGCTGGCACCAGTCATTGTATTTAGAAAGGTACTAAGGGAGTATTAGCAAAATGTTAACATGGCAATCCCTGGGCCTGAAGCCGGGAGAGTTGCACTCCATTGAATCACACATAGCATCCTCTGATTTCACTTGGGATCCATCAGCCTAAATCACCTAATTGAGTGTCATAATTGATTTGGGAGACTCATTTCCTTCCCTGGAAATCATTAAAGGTGGCCACTGCTTGCTTGAAGCAGCACTTTCTCTACTGGAATCTGCTGGACTAGTTTATGAGGAAGAAAGGCCCTGTCAGCAGGTGGCTGCTGAGCCCTGCTGGCCGGAGGCTTGTCCAGACCTGCCCTCTCCACAAAGGCGGCCAGAAGCTCCTCAGGCCTCCCCAGAGGGTGCCTTTCAGAGTGCACAAAAAGGGCATATTGCCATTCCTAGTAGAAGCAGCCACCCTGGGCAAAGGGCTGGCCATTGACGGTCCTCTTGGCCATCACCCCAATTAGTGAGACACATTGCTTGCCACTAAAGAATTTTCAGCAGGAAACTCTTTTGTGAGTGGCTCGACTCCTCCCTTGTTTGAAATACCTAGATATTGTGACTTCTTTTTTGAAACCAAAGTTAAATTCCTAATTAAATCCTTACCTTTGAGGTTTTCCAGCCAACTGAGAAAACCCACTAGAGGTGTGGCGCTAAAGAATTTGCAGTTCCTTGTTTGATTTCAGCAGTGAGTGGAGAAGCTGGGAGCTCCCCTCTCACAAAAGATGGTTCTCCTTTCCCTAGATTTTGATTCCTCTTGTACTTAGTTTAGGGTAGAGATAGCCTGAGCCAAACTATGAAAGAGTGGCATCAAAGCCTGATGAAAATGCTAACATATAGGGTCACAAACGGAAAGATGTCTGAGATTTAGTTTTGTGATGTTCATTCATCTCAGTAAGTACCTTTTTCCTAAAATGCATCTCTGTCTGCCATGGAAATTTTCATTTGAAATACAGCCCCTACAAGTATACGCCAACCCCAATTTAGAATCATCTCCATGGCCCTGAGATAGCTTCAAGTCTATAAGTGACATTTCTAAAGTTATCTAAGGGAAAAAAGTCCCTGTCATTGGTGAGATGGAAAGGTTGCCCTAACCTGCTCCTTGGTTTAACCATTCTCGCTATTCTTCCGTGCATCCAATTTAAGTTTTCTTCCTGCCATTTAACTTCCTTGTCTCTGTGGAGATGAATAACAGATGTTTCATATTTTTCAAGGCTTAAAGACAATATTTCTTTAAGGTATATAATCACAATTTTATACTGTGGACTGCATATTTTTGTAGTCACAGCTACAGCCCAATTTATAAATTCACCCAACTTATAAATAAGCCAAACTTATATATTTTATATTTTTTAATATTTATTTTTATATGTAATATATGTATAACATGTGCATTCCTCATCTGGGCTACATCAGCACCAACAGTTGAAGAATGTATATGTTAAAAGTGCTAAAGTATAGCATTCTGTTCATCCCATTCTCACAGATTTTATGGGATTCAGGGACTATTTTTGCCAATTCATCTAACATCACTAACTAAATAAATACAGATGATTTTTGATGTACAAAGATCGATTTCTAAATACTAATCCTGCACTTAGATGAAAGACTCCTGCTTTTATTTTACTAAGTCTAAACTGACTCGTGAAGACTAATGAAAGCATAATTTTTCATGGAAGCTGCTTAAATGTCAAATTAATTAGGCCAGGGGAGGATGGACATGGGGATTAAACTGTCATGCTAGGATCTGGATGGTCAGTGACAGACCAGGTGGGCTTGAGAAGTCAGGTTAGGGTGGAGGGCTGATGTGCTCAGTATATCAGAACCAACAAGAGGGAATTTATTTGGTGGAAGCAGTGATGGTCAGGCAAGGGCATGAAGCTTGGGGAGATGAGCCAAGCTGGGAGAGAAGAATGTGTAGGCAGTAGGAATGCGGCACTTTGGTTAAGGGAGTGGGGACTAGGAGGTTTGGGCAGCCGAAGACCAGGAGCTGAGACTCTTGGCCCATCTTTTTGCATCGTAAACCCTTTTGTCATCTTGTTCTTCATCATGTTGAAGCTTCTTTTTTAGTCTTGATGATCATAAGAGTTATTATTCATGAGCAGAGACTCTGGCTTCCACTATGATCTGGTTCTTGACTATGTCTATGGTTTTTCTCATAAGTCCACTTAATATGAATTATATTTGATATTCCAGAAAGACCTCCTCAATTATTGTCTTATACTTACTTTAAGTAACAATATCTTATCTTTGAAAAATTATCACCTGCCATTTTAATAAGGCATGGAAAATTTTATATATATATATATATATATATATATATATATATATATATATATATATATTTCTTAAAGGAAGAGCCTAACACCTTTTCCAGTGTGGAATTTTACGTTCTCTTGATTCCTAGTTTATTACTACTGTGGCCACAGAAGTGACATTTCCTTCGAGGTTTAGGAAATTTATGGCAATACTAATAAAAACCAGTTCTTGACTTGCCACCCACATGCTGCTTGAAGCTGTTCTTCTGGTGGACCTGGAGGCTGTGGCATCTTAGATTCCTGACTTTGCTGTTATTCATCCCACCCACCTTTCATTTTTCTCCATGAGTAACTGCTTTCCTCTCAGTCCTAGTAACCCAGAGGCATTGAAGTCCAAAGGCAACACTCAAATGGAAACATAAATCCTAGAACCTCACACCTGAATACACCATAGAGGCAAACTTACTGCCAGACTAACTCTGGGAAGCCATTGCTATCAAATTGCACGGATGAGAATAACTTTATACCAAAAAATTAAAAACAGGTCACTCTCTAAAAAATAGAGAAAACAAACAAACCAGAAATGTATGTATTTTGAAATGATTATAGCTGTCAGGCCAGTTTTTTACATGGTGAGAATATTATATCTTATTTGTAGTTTTGAGTGTGTGTGTGTAGTTCTGAGTGTGTGTGTAGTTCTGAGTGTATGAGTTCTTCCATTTGTTTTTTTTATTTAGAAAACAGTGGTTCTCATTGGAATTCTAAGTAATGCCTTTCAGAACAACCCTACAATGTTGTTATTGTTGCTTATAATTGTTGTTGTTTTTCTACAGTATTTGAAATCTTTCTGTCCTTTCATGGGAAAGCTGTCAGAAAAGTCCTGAACTCTGTCTCCCCAAATGGCTGTGCCTCCTGGCAATGGTTTAGCACAACCCAGTCAGATGTAGGACTCTCCAGCAAGGTGTCTCTCCCTCATTGCCTGCGTAGCTTGCCTAGCAGGTTAGAATCTTCTCATCAGCCTGGCAGTAATGTAACATGACAGACCAGTGAGGACTTCCTGACAGCTGGTGAATGAGGACTGTACGGAATCTTGTGTAGCAGAGTTTCCCATAGTTTGTTTTATGGATCCTTAGTTTTGCAAGATAACCATAGGAAAAAAAATATTTTTGTGGTCCAGTCATATATGGAAACCTCTGCCTTTGAGCTGTTTGTAGATTCACAATGCACATTAGCATGAACATATTTGAGACTTTCTGTGTTTATAAAAAACTCTTAACTTTGTTTAGTTTAGTGATTTCCAAATTTGTTTGACCACAGAATATTTTTTGAGAGTATTATTAATATTTCATGGAACTTCCAGGCTACAGAAAACACACAGGATGGGCAGTGTTAGGAAGATGGAGCAGATGCATAATGGAAAGAAGGATGGATTTGGAGTCACAGATCTATGTTCAAATCAATCTGCTGTTTACCAAAAAAAACGCAACAATTTTAAATTTAGATCTCTAGACCTTTATCATCTTTGGTCTCCTCATCTGAAAAGTAGAAATGGGAATACTATTTACTACACAGAGTGCTGGTGGCATCCAAGCAGGCAGTGTGAGAGGACATGGGATTAGTACTTGGTATAATTTTAGTTGAATCTGACTCTTCCTAAGGAATGAACACTGGGGCCAAATGATACAATGGAATATATGTCACAGAGTGATCTGCAGAAGCTCCACTTACATGTGTGCTCTTGGTATTGCCTTCATGCAGGGTAGAGCTGAATGTAATTAAAATGGATATGGGTACCCCTGACTGGGTGGCTCAGTCGGTTAGAGCAGTATCCCATAAAACAAAAGGTTGCAGGTTTGATTCCTGGTCAGGGCATATACCCAGAATGTGGGTTCTGTCCCTGGTCAGGGACCCTACAGGAGGCAACTAATTGATCTCTCTCTCTCTCTCTCTCTCTCTCTCTCTCTCTCTCTCTCTCCTGTTCCCCCATTTGTTTCTCTATAAACTTTTTTTTTGGTGAAGATTTTAAAAAAGAAAAAGAATATGGGCATTTCTATGGCATGAAGTTGATAATTTTCAGAGTTGGACGAAATTGGCCATCTTACATTACAGAAGATAAAACTAACTGCTCTCACAATACTGGACCAACTGTATGTTTCACTAAAGGCCAGAAAGATGATGGAGTGTGGAAATTTGGTGGCCTTTTTCCTCAGGAGAAAACTCACAGCTTTGTTTGTGATATTTTTATTGTATAACCAAACGGCTACTATTGACCAGGAAACTTTTTTTATGATTTTGTGACTTTTTCATAGTTTGGAGAATATTTTTATCTGAATATTTTGTTGTGCTTCAAAAATTATCTTAGTTTTCTAACCTCTAATTTAAATAAAAATATTAGTTAATAAGCTATCTCTACACTACAACATGTGGATACATGAGTCCATTGTTAGATCTCTCTACTAAAAATCAATTCACCTTCATTAATGGATGCTTTAATTAGAAGTCCTCAAAGAGCCTCACAAATGAATTATGGTAAACATGAAGCTGCACTGCCTGGAGCTTCCCTTGAGATGTGCTGCTCTCAAACATTGAGGATAGCCACCAACAGAGTCTTCAGTTCTCATCTCCTGAAGAGTCCACTCAGCTGCTAAGATGCATCTTTATGGAGGTTAGACCCCTTTAAGATTATTCCACCTTCAATGACTGGTCCAGGCAGGGCTAATAAAACTCACCATTTTGGTGCCTAATATAGGACCACTCTGAGGGCCAATACGAGTTTTAGTGCCCCCTGTTGAATAGACCAAGGCTTTGATCAGGCCTGAATTATAGTTCTACCCACAGTGTTCTGCAAAAAAACCTGACAGGCAAAAATAATTGCAGTTGACCTCTGCTCAGTGCTGCTTCCTTCACCTTCTTTCCACAGGCAGAGATTCCCAAAATCTCAGCATCTGCTTTTGGAGAAGCCAATCTTTGCTAGAAATTGGCACTTCTTTGTATCTCCTAAGTATCCACTTGGTGTTTCATGAATACAGCATTTATTCTCTAACTTGATTATTATCTCTTTGTGAGCTAGAAATACATAGAGACGGCTACATATATGCCACAGTTTTTATTGCTGTGCCATAGACATGGAAGATAGCTGTTAAGTATATTATGAATGAAATGATATGTATTTTATGCAGATGGATAGCATAGTTCCATTATAGATAGACTTCTGTACTGATCAAATGGTCACAAATTAAGAGAGCCATGTTAGAAGTCTGGAAATTCTGTCAGTCCTGTTCAATATTTTTAGTGGCTCGCTGAATGTCCACTTACTCTGTGGAAATTTCCAGTCTGAGGTTCTCTCTTCCTTTCCTTTTTGTGTCCAGAGTTAACACTGATGTCCAGAATTCTTCCATCTATATCCTTTCACATTCTTCTATGATAGCTGAAATTATATTTTTCTTTATGAATTGTTATTCACAGCAACCTTCTTGACTAATGCATTCAAAAATTGTGACTGCCATTTCCCCCATAAATAGGCCCATTTAGACAAATAACCGCTAAGCATTTTTTCCTGTGAATATGTAAATAGGTTAAAAATGAAGATGCGGGCAGTGTTGTGTGAATATTATTCCAACATTACACTTAAGATCCTTTCAGCACCATTTCGTACTCCTAGCCAAAGTGCCAAAAATTGCTCTCTCCTCATGCAATTTTCAAAAATTTCGCTGGCACAAAATGAAGTAAAATCTCTATCTGCAGGAGAGAGCAAACTTCATTTAGCATGTTTTACAAAGTGCTAAATAGGTTCTTCTATTTTGGGAGCAGAGTGGCAGGATGTGTGCTTCCTGCTATCCTGATCAAACATTGGCAGTGCCGTTCCCTACAAAGTGCACATCCCAGATCGTCTTTGGATATATTAACAGAATACGTGTTATTTTAATCAAAAGAAAAGGAAAAAATCAGTGTGTTCAAGGAATGTGATGTCAGCATTGGAAGGTATTTTTCCTTGTCTTTAATTTTTTTATGATGTAAAATAAAATAATGATTATGGTGCCAGTGAGAGGCTTTTGTATTCAACTGGTTTCAAAGTTGGAGCTCTTATTTTCTATTTTCTAGTGCATCAACCGAAAAATAACAAGTGTCATGGTCTCACTGCTGAGAAATGTATGACCCTGGATTACTAGCATTATTTCAAGTAGTCCATCATATCTGCCTGAATGAAAGCATACTTGACTAAATAGTCACTGAATATATTTTCTAGGAAAAAAGCATTTGTCTCATAACATAATAATAACAACAAAGGTAGCTAATACTGATTGATTGCTCATAGTTTTTTAGGCATTATTCTGACCTGCATTATCCCATGGTCTGACATCTGGCCTCTGAAGGCAGGCCTATTAGTATCCTCATTTTATAGATGAAAAACTAAGACCAGGAAGCTAAGGAACCTGGGCAGGCTAGTGAAACATGAGCTGTGACTTAGAACTTAGTTTGACTGCAGACCCTGCATTTTTTACTACTGTACACGAATAAGAAGAGTGTGCAATGATAGGACATTATACCCCTAGTGGAATGTGCCATTCAGTCCACAAGCAAACTTGGCTGAGGAGCATGGAAACAGAGAATGAAGGGAGGAAGCTGGAGAGCACACAAGACATAGAAATATGTGACCTTTTGGTAAACACCTCCATATTTACACCATAAAATACATATGCTGAGAATATTTGACACTTTTCCAGCTGTTCCCAATTCTTGTATGTGACTTTTGTTAATACCCAGCTATAGTAAGAAAGGAAAGTTCCTTCAATGCCAATGAAGGTTGAAGAATTGGCCTCAGCAATTAATTTTTGGAGAATTAATAATGCCAGTGAGCGTGAGTCCTTTCTTTATAGATATCTGCTAATTAATTCACCTTCTCAGAACCAGTGAACAGAAAGAAGAGATGAGTCAGGAGACAGAGGACCAGACCTTGTTCCTGCCAGACATTGTGGAGGCACAGCTCCACAACACAGTTGCTGCTTCTGGAAGCTTCCTAAGCATTGCCCAAGCTGACTTCTACCTCTCTGAGTCATGTAGAGGAGCAAGCCCTAGGAAACCATGGGCTTGTAAGGAATTGTGGCCAGTGTCTTGTTACACCTTAGGAGGTGGGATCACCACAATGTAGAGGGGGATAATGAGGGAGACTGTGATAACGTGGAATTGGATTTGGAACGGTGAACATTATCACCCAGGGTTCCAGCTAGAGATTTAGATATTTGCAGCTAACAAGGAAAAAGAGGTGAGCAAAAGGCAATCTCTTATAGTTAAATACAAGCTTTTTATTGTTCTTACCTTATTTAAGGATAACTATAAAAATATAGAGCCCATGGGAAAAATAGTGAAAAAAAGTGTCATGCTGAAGATTTGAAAGAACAGAGACTGCTTATCACTGAAAATGAGCAATTGAAGGATCCTGGAAAAATAAGTTCCAACCATTGTTTGGAATTCCCAGTTAAAATCAAGAAAACATAGCCTCTGTGAAACAGGAAGTAAAAGTAATAAAGAGAAAGAATAACAGATTGCAGGATGACATCAAGAAGTAGGTGAATCTGATGAGAAGGAATGATAAGAACTAATAAAACAAGAGTGAGATTAATATATATATTTACATTTAAGTTAATTACAGAAAAAACACTCAAAACTGAATTTGGTGCACAGGAAATAAACTCAGTGATGTGAAGGATTAACTTGAGAACCTTTCCTGTAAAGGTAAAATAAGAAACAAAGGTAAAAATGATATGAGGAAAAAAAGGACAGGAAACAGAAACCCAAACTGAAGAAGCTAGAATTGCAGGAGGAAAGAAAACAATTTCTAAAGATGTAATTGAAGAAAGTTTTCCTCAACGGAGACCACTTTGCATGTGCAAATTGATATTCTAAACCAAAATCTACATAATTACAGTGACATGTAAAAATTCTAAAAACTAGGTAGAAAAAAGTTATTCTATAAAGGAGTAAAAGACAGGCATTTTCAACCTTCTCTGAATTCTAGAAGGCAGTGGATCAATGTCTAGCCTTATTACTGTCCAATAGCACTCCCTGTGATAACAGGACTGCTCTGTATCTGTACTATAGAGTGTGGTAACCATTAGCCATATGTCGGTATTGGGCCTAGTGAGCTGAAATTTTCATTTTATTTAATTTTAATTAACTTAAATGTAAATAATCCCATTGGGTTAGCGCCTATATATTGGACAGTAGAAGTTTAGAGCTTTGAGGTTAGGGTTGTAAGTTAGATTTTTATTCCCATCAAGGTGGTCTGTCTCATATGAAGAAAATTGAAGAGCTTTTATGCATATTCGTGACTGAGAAAATGTACCACCCATGAACTTTGACAAAAACTTCAAAGATCTGCCTGACCAGTTTGGCTCAGTGGATGGAGCGTCGGCCTGCGGACTGAAAGGTCCCGGGTTCAATTCTGGTCAAGGGCGTGTACCTTGGTTGCGGTCACATCCTCAGTAGGGGGTGTGCAGGAGACAGCTGATCGCTGTTTCTAGCTCTCTATCCCTCTCCCTTCCTCTCTGTAAGAAATCAGTAAAATATATTTTTAAAAAATCTTCAAAGATCTACTCAAACTGTGATAAAAATAAAGAAAAGTTAAGGTAGTAAGAATGGAGAGTCTTTATTGTAGAAGGCCTAGTGGTGACCACTGAAAATAGAAAACATAATATAAAACCTGAACAATCAAGACAATGACCTGTACCTGCATCTCCAAATTATGTTAGCAAAAGCAGAAATGAGTTTGAGGCATACTAAATTCTTTTTTAAAAGGTGTAATTTTCTTCTTAATCAGACAAGAAGAGAAATATGAAACAGCTTTGCATTTGTACAAATTGAGTTTAAAACACAACTATAAAAAACTGGAGAAGATAAAAGTAAAGAAATATATTCTTCTACACTCAGAGAAGAATCTATAGCATTCAATGCTTTCATTATTAAAGAATAAAGAAAAAAATATAAAGAAGTTAGGGAAAGCATAATAAAGGAACTTTAAAAAAATTAGAAGACAAATACTAAATTATTAAAGCAATAATTAATATACCAGAAAATAGATGATGGGATGAAAATAAGTCTGAGTTGGTTATTTGGGAAAAAATAACTAATAAGTAAATCTCTAGGTAAGTTAATCAAAGAAAAAAGGAATCCAAACAGCCGAAATTATGAATGGGAAATGAAATATGATGGTGGGGATAAAATAGATTTGTATTTAAGGAAAGAGAGAGTAATACATTAAAACCTTAAGAGTTATAACACAAAGGTGAAGCCACACAAACACCTAAGAGAAGTCAAGAGAAGAGTGTATTACTCCTGGTTACTGATACTCTAGTAAAACTCGGAAAATTAAAGGATGTGACAAAATGGAAGATCATGGTGACTAGCTCATTATGAGCAGTATCATTGGGGTAGGAAGGCAGAATTTGTACCTCATTGAGCAACTATGGGAGAAATCCACAGGACATGGTAAACTGACCAGTGGTTACACCAAGGGCTTGTCAGGGGCAGTTGGTATTAGGGGAGAAGTCCAAAAGGATTCCTTCCTTTTCCCTCAGGAATGTTTACTCATCAAAGAATAGAGGATAACAAGTAGTATCTACTAGTATGTAACCCAGGATCTCTAAGGTGTGTGCATGAGCATGTGTGGGTCCCCAGTCATCCTGGGAGATCATAATAAGTTATTTACATACGGCCGTGGATTCTTTCTGAACCTGTTTCCAGTGTTCAAGTAGCCTATCCAAATCTACTTAGGGAAGGGTTAGCCCTGATTATATTTAAAGAAATGTGGTTGGTGAAAGAGGCCACAAAATGAAGACTTCTGAACGGAGTTGGGTGGAGACACCACTCCTCTCTGTTTTACATGGAGGCTGTGTCTGCTATGGGTTGTGGAGATTCACAGGATCAGTCCATTGCTCATGTTCAAGTCCACCTAGAACTGCATGTTACAAAGATGAGAAGGAGCTGGATCTCTGCATCTGACTCAGCTGAGAATGGAGGTTTCTTCTTGTGATTAAGACAAGTACTCTCTGGGTGAGAAGAAGGAGTAAAAAGGAAAAAAAAATAAGCAAGCAAGAGATTATTCAAAATTCTGCTTATTTGTGACTCAAGCAATGTGTCTAAGACTATTGCTAGTTACTGTCCCTGGCTCTTCACAGTTCCTAGGTGAGTGCAACAGAGGAATTGATCTGATATGAAGAGGGTATGACTGCTTGTTCTGCTGCTATCAGGAAACCCAGGAGGTCACCAGCGTGTACTTAGGCCCACAAAAAGAACAGTTTTAAATGTCACTGGTGTTACATGTTTTTTTTCTGGATGTCTTAGTGTATTCTTCATCTTCACACAGAGATTGACACATATTTCCCTTGTCCCTGATCAAAAATAGAAGGCACTTCTCATTCTGTCTCTCAAGGCACCAAACAGTGAGTCCCAAGCTTTTGTAATCTTCAATTTATAACCCGAAGCCAGCACAGCAAGGTGTTGTCTGGGTGCTTTTAACATGTTAGAACTTTCATTATTTAACTTTTTCCCCCTTGAGATGCATCTTATTGGTGGCAAACCCTTTTTTCTGCTTGTATTTTTATTGAACTTTATTTTGATGCCAATGGTATGTGCTTGCTTGTATTTGCTGTTTCATTTCAGGATGTTGGGCTCTTAGCAAAGCAGAATGAGGATCCCAGTTCACTCTCAGTTCAAATACTGGATCATGTGCTTCTGCATAAGATGAGAGCGATGCCTCTCCTATGGTTATCCTCAGTCTAGTTACTCTGCTGTGAACCAACTGGGCATGGGCAACTGGCCCCTGTTTGCACCATGCACTCCCTTTCTCTGGCTATCATCCCTTCCTCTTATCAGCCTGGCTAATTCTTACTCTGATTCCAGAATGTTACCTTGGGTTGTCAGTGTTTGCTGGATTTATTCAGATTGTCTTCTCCAATTCAACAACCTGCCTTTTCTCTACCTCTCTTAGCTCGCAAGGGGAACAGCAAGCTCATCTATGTGTGTCTCTAGCAACCAGTCACAGAGATCACTGCTAACAGCTACAACTGAACAATATATTAGCAGACACTGTCTGCACTTGATGTTTGGGCTGGCCGCCATTTGCTAATTTTAAATATTCTCAGGTGACATTGTTTCCAAACTCAGTCTTTAATGAGTTCTACTTAGCCACATTCCTCCAATCTACCTGTTCTCAGATGACTTGTGACCACGACTTTTCTTAGTACCTTTCAGAGAAAACCAAAGACAAGAATTCCTATTTAATTGGTACTTACCTTTATTCCTGGAGCCCCCCTTTTGCTCTGTCATTTTTATGTGGTGCCACAAACTCCCCTCTCTTCTAGGACACAAAAGAACCTCTTCTTATTGGAGAAACACAGAAGATGCTCTCTAAATTCTTATACTTCCTCATTCTTACTTTACATTTGACCATTCATATTTTTCTTCTTATTTAGGCAAGCTTTGCTTTTTAAGTCTAAGTGTTTTTCTAATTACAAAATAAATACACGTGTGATAAGCTCAGAAAATACAGAGAATCTCCAGTGAAGAGATATAAAATCACCTATAATCTTCCAAATTATTATTATTCAGTTTATATCTTCCTAACCCCTTCTCTATGTATTAATACAATTAGGATCATATTGTACATACTCATTGTATTTCATTTTCACTCAAAAATTCATCATTAGTATTTCCCCATAGTATTAAATATTAAACCATATTATGATTGTTAATGATTACATAGGATACAATACTCCCTAATTTAATAAACCAGATCCCAAATGAATATGTTAATTAACTTGATTATGGTAATGATTTCATAATATATATCAAATCATCATGTTGTATACTTTAAATATATATAATTTTACTTGTCAATTATATCTCAATATGGTTGAGGTTAAAAAGAAACCAAACAACAAAAATAAATGAAATTTCCTATTAATGAACATCTATATTTCTAATTTATTAATATTATAGACAATGTTGGAATGAGCATCTCTGCCCATACCTTTTGTATTCATCCTTGGTTCCACTGAGCCACTATTTTCTCATAAAGTCAAACTTCATGCTGTCTTCTCTATCTTCATTTATTTTGCCTGTTCAGTGGACAGTATTTTGGTACTCATGTTTATATTCAACATAGGCATGCCTATTTGGATGCATACACTAAGGTTGTTTTTAAATAGTCTCCAGGACTTCTTATTGTAATTCACCTGCCCACAACTGGGTAACTACATGATGAATATTTTAAGCTTTCTCCTCATTAGAGTTTGGTACTTATGGTCTTAATTATATAATGATCATGACTATAAACTGGTTTACATAGAAATTCTGCCTATACCAATTTCTGCCTACACCATTCTTTAGAGCCAAGTCTAGGATATGTCTTTTCCACATGTATTCAAAGTGCACTTATGCCAGAGGCTGTAGTGTTTCCTATTCAAACCTCATTTTCACAGTTCATCCCCATGATGGGCTCTGCCAATTTGGATGTGAGTACTGATGCGATCCCAATTTTGAAGCCTCCCAATGTCACTCAATATTTCCAGGCCTGTCTTGTGATTTTTTCCCTCATACCTTTAATAGTGTAATATATCATCATTACTTCCATACTTTAATGTTTCCGTATGGAATCCACCCAAGAAAATGTTATAATATTGCCTTTACTGATAGGCCATTAATTATTGATCTTATACCCACTACAAGTGTAAAACACCATGCTATTTATAAACTCTTCAAGTTATCAGATTAAAGTCAAGGGTGAGGATATAGTTTAAATATGGATATGCTAATTCAAACTCATGCTTAATCCCACCATCATCTACCCCAAAGTTAGAATTATTATTACAAACTACCAAAGCAAGTAGTTGTTGGACTGTGTATGTGTATTCATAAACATCGTATTTTCTCTACTAAGCTATGTCTACTCCATCTAAGAAGATGTTTCTAATTCCTTCTTGCAATATCTATAATAGTGATTTTTAACATGGGGGCATATAGGAATCAATTGAGATTTGAAATATTCCAATGTCTGGGCCCTCCAATTAAATCTGGACGTCCATGAGTGTGCCCCAAGCAGTGTTATTATTACTTAAAAGCTATTCATAAAATTCTAACATTCAGCCAGTACAGTCATTTGGTATTGAACCAAAACTTTGAATCTGTGCCCGCCCCCCCCCCCACCCATGACCTCAAGAAAATCAACTACCTCTATACCACTGGTTCTCAAACTTCACTGAAGATTAGAAACACCAGGGAAGTTTTAAAAAGTCTGATACCTAGGTCACACTCAAGAACAAGTAAGAATCTGGGAAATCAGTCTTATTTTATACTCTCCTGGTAAGTCCAAAATGTAGCCAACTTTGAGAACTGGCTCTAGACCCATATCACCCGATAGTTCATTAGTAATGCTGGGTCTCAGTCTTACTGTTACTGAAATCAAGGGTCCACCATTTGGGGTGCTCTATTCAAGAACAAGATGTGGATATCACCAAGTAGTTTTATTTACTTGCAGCAAAGTAGTTTTATTTACTTACCTAAAGCTCTGCCTCTTGGACAAGAGGTTTAGCCATTGCTTATATACACTATTTGGTCAATTACGCTTTGATTTCTTATTTGATTTATTCCTGTCAGCTCATCCTGTTGATCTGTAAAATACTGTGCTGTATTGTAACATTTAGCAAGAAGTAACATTTAGAACTGCCCAGATGTTGAGACTCTTGTACTAGCTAACACTACCATGTCCATGGATAATTTTGTGGTATTAAGTTTTAGTGGCATTGTTTATCCAGGGGTCCTCAAACTTTTTTAAACTGGGGTCAGTTTACTGTCCCTCAGACCGTTGGAGGGCTGGACTATAGTTTAAAAACAAAAACAAAACTATGAACAAATTCCTATGCACACTGCACATAACTTATTTTGAAGTAAATAAACAAGGTGGCAAAAACACTTGGCGGGCCGGATAAATGTCCTCGGTGGGCTGCATGTGGCCCGCGGGCCGTAGTTTGAGGACCCCTGATTGTAGTACCTCAACTTAGAGATGTGTTCTATTGTTCATCATTTTAATTCATTTAGTGGGAAGTAGAACGTGTCAACACAAGGGAGTTGCAAAGATTTGTTTCAAGAAAGCTTCTGGACCTTTTTAGGGAGCTGTATGCTTCCTTGGCATTTCATTCCTTTTCGCCTTAGCTGGTTTCATCTTTAAGTTTTTGTTGCAGCCCTTTCATTTCTATTTTTCCTGGTCTTGCACATGTTCAGTGACTGAGAGCGGTTGAAAGTATGATGCTAAGTGAGAAGTGAAGGAAGCAAAAGCCTTCATGCTCTCTATCTAAAAAAGAAATGACACTCTAAATATGAAGTGTGAGTTGCCTGGAGAAGAACACTGACATCTGAAGTGTGGGAGGAGGGGGCAACAGCCACAGCACTCCACCTGAGGTGGGCTAGGTCCACTCGCTGCTGGAACAGTGGGGTTTCCTAACCGCAGAATCACTCCTGATCCTCCTTCTTCACTCCACCAGCAGCAACCCCCTCAGGAGGCAGAGGGAGTTGCTTTAAATAAATGTTTCAGCATGAAGAGAGTCCTGAGAAATGCCTTTTTCAGTTAGGTTGAGTCATAATCAATTAGCATTATAGCAGTTTCCTAGATATAATAAGTACTTTGGGAATTTGCATTAACCCTTCATCATCATAGTTAATAATTGGGCTCTGAACAATGGCTGGCAGGCATTACCTAAAAATCTGCCCTTGTGTTTTGTTGTTGTTATTGTTTTGTTCTGTTTTTTGTTTTTGCCCTTGTTTTTGTAATCTCCCTGTCTTCTCAGTGATTGCCTCATTCTTTCCCTCAAGCCTGTGCAACTACTTTATTACCAGCATCCCTCCCTGTTCCCCACACCCTAACACGCAAGCATATACACTCACTGTTGACCCCTGTGCTTCCTTCCTAATAGTGTTTTTCTTAACTAATGTGAGTCTTTTAAAACTGAAAGGAATCTTTTTTGCAGTAGATACTATGATAAAATGTAAACACATCTTCCTGTACCCCAAAGAGGGGTAATTGTACTTTAACAATCAAATCTTTAAAAGTAGAAATCCCACAAAAGTCAGCATAATAATAAGTATAGCCAGACCCTTCTATTTGCCAAGTAGCTCATGAACAGTGTTTCATTTAATCTCACAACTGTCCAAAGTTAGTATTATTTCCAATGTGTAGATGAAAAACTAAGTAACTGGCTCACGATCCCACAGGTAGTAAATGCCAAGCCTGGCAGAATGCAAGCCCAGGCATTCTGACCCGAGGGCCCATGCTCCTCTCTCCTACACTAAAATAACACCCTAAGTGAGGTTCTCTTGACAAAATGAAGAATTTGAATTATGATAAACATTTTAAGCATACAAAAATTAGAAAAAATAGTGCAATGAACTTCCATATTCCTACCACCTGGATTTATTAGTCATTAACCTTATGTCTTATTTATTTCATTCACATTTATTTTTATTGAATCATTTCAAAGTAAATTTCAGTTACTAGTACAATACCTCATCCCTGTAGTGGGTTGAATGGTGGCCCCCCAAAAGGTATTATACATCCTAATCCCCAGAACCTACAACTATTACCTTATATAGTGAAAGATTGTATGTTACTTTGGTTGGTAAAGGCGTCTTGGAATATGTAATTAACTTAAGGATCTTGAAAGGAGATGATTCTGGATTATCTTATGGGGTCCTATATCTACTGACATATGTCTTTATAGAGAAAAGCAGAGGGAGACTTGGCAGAGACAGTAGAGAAGAAGGCAAAAGATGAGACAAAGGCCATATGAAGATGGGAGGCAGAGATGGGCGTCACACAGCCACAAGCCAAGGAATGCCTACAGCTGCCAGAAGCTAGAATAAACAAGGAAGTGTTCTCCCCTAGAACCATCCAAGGGAGAACAGCCCAGCCAACACTTGGATTTCTGTTGTTTTAAACTCTCAGGTTTGTGGTGAGTTATTATGGCAGTCCTAGGAAGCTAGTACAACCCCTGAATACTTTATATGCATCATCAAAAATATAAAGATAGCCCAGCCAGTATGACTCAGTAATTGAGCGTCAATCTATGAACCAGGAGGTCATGGTTCAATTCCTGGTGAGGGTGCATGCCTGGGTTGTGGGCTCAATCACTAGTAGCGAGTCCAGACGATCAATTATTCTCTCTCATCATTGATATTTCTATCTCTCTCTTCCTCTCCTCTCCTCTCTGAAATCAATAAAACAAGTTAAACAATGTTAAACAAGTGAATGTTTTAAAAAATAAATAAGAATATGCTCCTACATGGCCATAATACAATGATCACTCCTAACAAAATTGACACTAACTCATTAATAACTTCTAATGTATAATTTATATTCAAATTTTACTATTCCTCCAGAGGTCTTTTATAGTTGGTTTGTTCAGATAGGGTCCAATGAAGGGGCCATAGGTTATATTTGGGTTTTGTTCCTTGTAAGTCCATTTTGATTTAGGAAAGTGTTCTCTTCACTCCTCCTGCCCCTGCCCCTCTCCAGGTATTGACTTATGGAAGAGCCTGTAGAATGACTCACATTCTGGACTTGTCTAATTGCTAGAGTGGGGAGCTGTTACAGATTAAGGGTTATGCCTGGAAAAGATTTTTCTCAAAGCTCTCTGGGACCCTAGTCTGCTCATAGCACCTGCTCATGGGCAGTGCTGATGGGAGACAGTGACAGAGTGGGGCCATGTGCTCCACCAGCTGCATGTTCCCGGGGCCCCTCAGTGTGCTCACACCTCTCCTTACATAGAAAGATGTTAGAGTTGGATGCTCTGCCCGGAGAAAAGGTGGACTAGAGCTCTTTCCCCTGGACCTGGATTGATCTGTGGCAGTCTGGAGGAGTAGGTAGTTTCATTTTCAGGGACATCACTGCCACTGTATTCCATGCAGGGCTCATTGAAGCTGGAAGTCCACCTTTTGAAATGCATCTATTTATGTAAATAGTGCCTGCTCCCTTTGAAAATGAACAGGTAGAGGTCATACAGGACAATGCATTGGATTGCTAACACAGTGGTATGAATTGGTATTATATGGGCTTTCCCACCAATCAGGTGGTTAAGGGGGATTTGAAGCTGATGGAAATTTGACAAAGAAAACCACCTACTTTCTAATTCTGCCTGTGGCTGGATACCCTGCACTGAAAGACTGGGTGGGAGAATTGCCAGTTCCCAGGAGGCGGGCTTCACGTTGGTCATGCCGCTAATGAGAAGGAAGCCAGAGGTGCCTTGCCACGTGCCATGTGATTGCTTCCATCAACTCTGGTAGAACTCTGAAAGGAAGATGACATCCCCTGTTTAAAAGCTGCCACTTGCCCTAACCGCTTTGGCTCAGTGGATAGAGCATTGGCCTGTGAACTGAAGGGTCCCAGGTTTGATTCTTGTCAAGGGCATGTACCTTGGTTGCAGGCACATCCCTAGTAAGGCATGTGCAGGAGGCAGCTGATCGATGTTTCTCTCTCATTGATGTTTCTAACTCTCTATCCTTCTCCCTTCCTCTCTGTAAAAAATCAATAAAATATATTTTTAAAAAATAAAATAAAAGCTACTACTGGTGTTTCTTGATGGTCAGGCTACTTCTGAATCAACTGCTGTTTCCCCAGCTATTCAAAATGAAGAAAATGTTTTCTTATCATGGTGTGTCCCTAAGTTCTGGCATAAGGCATCCTTTCCTGTATTTTATTTGATTTAAGGTCTGCTTAGGGCATTTACTGATTAGCACATTAGTTTTATTATTCTCATCCATGTCCTTTTATGTTCTGGTAAGTTTATTAGGTGAGGTTGGTTTCCTTCTGAGAGTTTAATCCAAAGGACTTTACTAGAAGAAGGCTAGCATATTTCCTTTTCTCATAAAGATAAGGAAACATCAACAGGCACAACAAAGATAGCAGATGTCTGAGCCTGAGTTACGGAAAAGGATTCACATCAAGCTTCCCGTGAGATTGACTTCAACACACACTGACTTTTCCTGGTACCTGGTTCACAACTGGGACAGTTTATTCCATGAAGGGAGAACTGGCCATGTTCCATTTCTTACTCATGGATTCTGGTTTTTAGGTTTTTGGTAGAAGAGTCATGGAAAGTGAGGAAAAGAGAGAAATCAAGGATGTCCCTAAAATTTTTGACTTGACCCTAAAATGTTTGAGTTGAGCAAGGCAAAGGGATAGGATTTCCATTTGCTGGCATGGAGTAGAATACTGGAAGAAAGTCATGTAGGGGAAGAAGGGTACAGGGGAAAGGTCAGGGATTTGACATTCAATGTTAAATGTTAATTTTGAGAAGCCTAACAGAGGTATATAGTTAAGTAAACAAGACTGAAAAGTTCAGGGGATTACCATGATTTAACTAGTATTTAATGCCATGTGAGGAAGAGTAGATAAATAAAAGAGGTTCTCTATTGTTCATAGTTGATGGTCAGCAATCTTTTTCTGTAAAAGATCAAACCAAAAATATTTTAGGCTTTGCAGGCTGTATGGCCTCTGTTGAAATTACCTACCTGTACCCTTGCAGTGAAAGCAGTGATATGCAATAAATGTGATTGTGTTCCAATAAGGCTTTATTTAAAGAAATAGTTATTAGCCAAGATTTGTCCAAGAGCTGTAATTTGCTGACCCTTGGTTAGAATCAGACTCATGGGCTCATAAGAAGGAACAATGCAAATTCTGAGCTTATACTTTAAAACTGTTTTTAAATAAAACAACTGTGTGTGTGTGTGTGTGTGTGTGTGTGTGTGATATTTGTGTAAAAGGTTTAATGACTATCTCTGTGGACCAAAAACCTAAAGCTCTAAGTTAGGCTGAAGTACATGAACTGGATCTCAGGTGCAGAGGAGATAAAGGCAGCCACATTTCTGTAACCATAAGATGGTAGAACCCAAAGTTTCCCATGCACGTGAAAGACCTAACCTTAAACCAGGAGCTGGGCAGGGCTGCCCTGCCTGAGAAAGGAAGGCTGAAAAAGAAATGACACGACTGTCTTTGAATATGGCTTGCATAAAGTTTAAGTTATGGCAAGAAAAAGCAAAACAATGTCATTCAGGAAATTAAGGGTCAGGACAGAGCTTTCTGCTATTTTTGACTCTGTGGGTCATCTGGTCTCTGTTGTAACTTCTCAACTCTGCTATTGTCACAAGATAGCAGCTATAGATGATATATAAACAAATGAGAGTGGCTGTATTTCAATAAAACTTTATTTATGGACACTAAAATTTGAATTTTATATCATTTTGATGTCATGAGCTATTGTTCTTTTAAAAAATATTTTTTAAATGTGAAAACATTCTTAGCTCGTGAACTATATAAAAACAGGTAGGATTTGGCCTGCTACCTATAGTTTACTGACCCTGGGTCTAGACAATAGCAATAAAGAAGATGAACAGTGTGAGAGGTAGGAAAAGGGTGGCTATTTAATGGATAGTTTGAGGAGACTAGAGATGCTAAATATCTATAATCATTGTTTTAAAAATTTAAGAATAACCACTGAAATATTAGGAATACTATCTGTAACTTTAAATCCAGCAAAGGGGAAAAAGTGAAATAAAGACTACTTATAAATGCCATAGAAAGTAAGAAATAAGATAAAATTACAAAACACAGTAAAATACACCACAAAAGGAATTGGTATTAATAAGTCTAAATATATTAGTTAGGATGAATGTAAGTGGATTAGATGCACCTAAAAAGGGCAATATGATTTGATTTTTTAAAAAAAACCAGCTATATCTGTTTATAAAATACTTAAAAGGACATAGGTAGGTTGAAAAATATGGAAAGGTGTATACAAACACTAAACAAAAGGAAACTAATAATGACATCAGGTACCATGCAATTTAAGGGAAAAGCATTAATCCCTATAATAGTATTAATGAAAATAGTAATAGAGGAACATTATATAATAAGAAAATAGCATGCGCCAGTAGATAAAAAAAATCATAAATTTATATGCACTTAGCAACATAGCCCA
This sequence comes from Murina feae, assembly GCA_004026665.1. Taxonomy (NCBI): domain Eukaryota; kingdom Metazoa; phylum Chordata; class Mammalia; order Chiroptera; family Vespertilionidae; genus Murina; species Murina feae. The sequence continues at coordinate 21,801 of PVJC01001533.1, forward strand.
GAAAAACTGACATGATAAAGAGAAATATATAATCACAATGGGTGATTTTAATAGTTCTGTCTCAAATGTACCAAGCAAAGCAAAAGTTTATGCCAACTTTTTTGCTCATACAGAATATATGTGTGTGTGTGTGTGTGTGTGTGTGTATATACCAAATGGGACATATATAGAAAATGCTTGATACTCTCAAAGTAAGCCTTATGCATTTCTAAGATCAAATCTAATGTAAATCACATTTCCTAACAACAATGCAATTATATTAGAACTCATAAAAGTAGTAGCAAAAACCAACCCACATACAGTGTGTCCCCCTAAAATGTATACATACTTTAAAGGCTGGTAGCTCAATTTTGAAAAGGAAATGCATTTTAATAACACTGCCTTTATAATTATTCAAAGTATATGTATACATTTCTTGGGAAACCCTATACTTGGAAACTAAAATATACTCTTAAAGAATTCATTGTGCTAAGCAAGAAATCAAAACAATTGCAAAATATCAAAATTAAACAACAAAGTAGTACATTTCAAAACATGATGGCATAATTATTATACAGTGTGTAAACAAGGAAAGCAAGTAGAAGGAAGGAAATAATTAAGGATAATAACAGAAGTTAATAACATTATAAAGCAAGTCTACAAACACAGAAATAATAGAAGCAATTAGCACAATCAAGCATTTATTTCTAGGAAAAGAAAGAAAAAAAGACAAATGAAGAAAGCATAAAGAAGACAAAAATAAATAATTTAAGGACCAAAAAAAGTGGGCATACCTAATATAGAGAAAAGAAAAAATATCAGTATAGACAACTGAAAAATTTGAGGCCAGAACATTGGGATGCAAATAGAATAGACATTTTAAAGAAGACTCAATTATCAAATTAGTCTCAAAAAGAAATAGGGCTTAGCCGGTGTCGCTCAGTAGTTGAGCATTGATCCAGGAAGTCAGGGTTCAGCTCCCAATCAGGGAACATGCCCAAGTTGTGGGCTTAATCCCCAGTATGGGGCGTGCAGGAGGCAGCTGATCAACAATTCTCTCTCATCATTGATGTTTCTATCTCTCTTTCCCTCTCCCTTCCTCTCTGAAATCAATAAAAAATTATTTTAAAAAAGAAAAAAAGAGAAAGGAAATAGAAAAACAAAGTGCACCACTGGCCATTAAAGATGCTACTGATTACATATATCAGCATGAAGAGGTCTCACATACATATTTATTAAGTTAAAAATAAATTATAGATTGTCACATAGAGATTGTACTAATTAAATCTGTTTTTAAGATTAATATGTTATTTTGAGTATGTATGTACTTAATAAAAATATAAAGGCATAACTTGGATCCACACCAAATTCGTGACAGGGGTTGCCTGGGGAGAGGAGGAAGAAAGGAGCAAAATGAGGCCAAAGGGGAAAATCTGGTATAAATTAACATTTTTCTGTAAGGATTAATTTTTTTAAAAAAAGATCCAAGAAAACTGTTAAAAGATAATTTTCAAAACACTATGAAATCCTGACTATCATATAGATATTATATGAACACATGCTATTTTGAACCTAATCCATGAGTGAGCTAGGCAAGTGTTATATTGGGTTCAAAAGAGAATCCATGAACTGACACATTTTAGATCAGGAATATTGACATGTGTGTAAGATTGTTTCCCAGGGTAAAATGAAGAGACAGGATTGGTATGGCTATGACAAGAATAATTTTGCATTGCAATCAGTTATCTACAAAATACAGGCTCGTACAATAGCTCCCATAGAATCAGAATCTGATTACCCTGATCAGCATCCTCCAGAGTCTAGGTAATATAGGTCCATCAATGCACAGCTTTTTCTCTACACAACCATGACCAAATGTTAGTATTGCTCATTTTAGTTTCTGGGTACATGTGTTTTTATTATATTGTTTTCTGTGCTTTATTTAAAAACAATTCAGTGTTTAAAATTTAAAATATTATTTTCTTGCCACTCCATTTTCTATGGAGTTGGGACCTACGCCTCCAGGTCCCAACTCCATAGATTCTGATTCTGTAGGTCTGGAGATAGGTGGAGGGATTTGTAATTTTTAAAACTAACCCAGGTTATTCTGATGTGCATCCAGGGTGGGCACCCCTCACTAGATTCTACGATTCATGATTTGTGCCCTTGTTCTGTGGTTTGGAAGCAGAAGTGGGGTTAAGGACTGGGTTAGGTAAGGGCTAATGAGAGAAATGCTCAAAGCCTTGACCTGGAGAAGAAAGATCCAGCAGCCCATCCTGTACCCAGACAGGCAGGATGCATATATCAGGAGCCAGGCAATTTTATAGATGAATTTACCACTCCCATGGAGCAGAATTAGAACAACAGCATGTAGTACAATGCCCGGGCAGGTCTATTAATTGCTCCTCTCTCATTTTAAGAAAGGATCATAATCTGTGTCCTGCCCACCACGAAGGGCTACTAGGAGAAGGTATTTGGAGTTGCTTTATGAATTGTAAAGACATATGCAACTGAAAATATTACAGTGATGCTTATTCAGAGTGGTCATAACTTTAGATATATAATTGATTTCAGAGAGGAAGCGAGAGAGATCAAAACATCACTGATGAGAGAGAATCATTTATTCGCTGCCTCCTGCACGCCCCCTACTGGGGATTGAGCCCACAACCCCGGGCATGTGCCCTTGACTGGAATCGAACCCAGGACCCTTCAGTCTGCAGGCCGATGCTCTATCCATTGAGCAAAATCAGCTAGGGCCATAGTGGTCATAACTTTGACAAAGCAGTTACACATATCAGAGTAGAGATTGTACTATAATTTTCTGAGTCAAAAGGGTTAAAGAAAAAAAAAGAGCTCTTTCTGCAAGCACAGAAATGTATTTGGAAAAAAACTAGCAAAACCCATGAGTCATGAAGTGACCTGTGATAGTAGGTCTGATGAACTTAGGGACCCAATGATGCAAACAAGACAGTCATTTCTGTTGAAATAGAGTGAGGGTCAGTGAGCCCCAGATGGAAAAGCTCTCACTTGATAGGAGTTGCTCAAGAGTAGAATGGGATCAAATTGTTTAACCAGGGGATTCTGTGATTGCCTTGCAGGTTAGGCTGACCCAAACGTTCTTATGAGAAGAAACAAGTAAAATCCTCAAAAAACAGACAGCACTCACTGAACTCATCTCTGTGCCCTCTCATTTTCTTTCTCTGTGTTTATCGGAATCCTACTTCATTCCTCCGTGGATCTTTGCCCACTGTAATTCACAACTCTTTTTCACTCTTCTGAACTCCAAGCAGCATCTCTGGTCTCCATTACTCATACGGTTTTTGGCTCATATTTTATGATATCACTGTTGTTGATGACCTGCCAGTCCTTTTACCTATTTTGCCGCTTTCTCCTTAGATGATAAGCACCCTAAGACCAATAACAGTGCTGTGTACATCTTAGGATTTTCCATAACCCCAGCCCAGTATTTTTATACAAAGGACTGTATACTCTGGCAACCTCTTTAAATTATGTGAACCACTGACTGAGACTCCAGGAATGCTGAATCCTGTATTGGAAGAGGATGACACGTACAGTTTTTGTAAGGTTTATGGCAAAGATTAATTTTAAGAATTCACTTGAACTTTTATATTTAAAAAAAAATCTTGTCGCTGATATCAAGAGCAACTAAAGCCAGAGATTTGAGCACAGCCAGGACTTTGCCTCTCTGTCTCTCCTCTTATCTAGTGTATTTTTGTTATCCATACTCTTCATCTTCCTAGCAGACAATTCTCTTTCACGTGATCAGAAACCTGATTGTCAAAAATATATTTTAAAAAGAAGCTTCTGGAATTTATAACTTCCATCAAAGAGAAGGGATTGACATCGCTTTTTTCTCTCTCAAGTTCACAGTTTCTGGGAAAAGTCTTTAATTGGTCCAGTTTGGGTCAGGTGATTTGTCTACACCAATCTACCTTCTTTGGAGTGAAGGTACAGTCACATTAAAACATGGTTTCTCCCATGTGAACTTAGTGATTAGAAAGGGAAGAGCAACAATTTCCAAGAGAAGGGTGGAGGGTATTGTTTTTCAAAAGATAAACAACGGGTGTCAATCATACTTTCAAATTTCATATCCAGCCCCCTTATTGTTAACTTACATGTCTTTCTGTTTTATGCCTGTGTCCTTTTCACCCTTAGACTACTTTCCTGCTTTATATAGCTTTGACAGTCTTCTTCCAAGAAGATCACCCTGCCTCCATCCTCTGGTATCAATTACTTTTGTACAAGAATTTCCATTAAATGATGTATCATAATGCCATGGTATTGTCATTGAAACTAAGGGACTTACATTTAGGTCCTTATCCTGAGATTTGCTAGCTATATGACTGTGCAAATTCCCTAACTTCTCTGGGCCTCAGTTTCCCCTCTTGTAATAGTACCTATGCCACATATACACCATATACATTTTAACATTTAAGTGAAATAGTGCATTAAAATTACTTTGTAAATTATTGTAGAGATAGAAGGCATTTTATATCTCTGCCCATGGTGCAGAAAGTGTGTTTGATACAGAGGCTCACCCTGGGACAAGTGGTAAGACATTTCTGGAGCCAAGTATGACTGGCCTTAAAACCAGGCTCACAGCATTGGGTCCAAGGGGCACCACTGCCATCTCCATCATGGTTCAGACAATGTTAGCCTCACTGGATTAAGAAGTAGTGGCATGCTAATGGGTAATGATTGCATGAAAAGACACTCAACCACATTAGCTATGAAGGAAATCTAAGTAGAAGCTGCAATGATATACCACTTTACACCTACTAACCTGGCTATAATGAAAAAGACAAATAATAAGTGCTGACAAGGATGTGTTGACACAGGGACCTTCATATATTGTTGACTGAAATGTAAAATGGTCCAACCACTTGGGCAAACACTGTGTAAGTTATTCAAAAGGTAATCATAGAGTTACTACATGAACCAGCAATTCTACTCCTATGGCTCTACCCAAGAGAATGAAAATAAACAAAAACTTATACCTTAATGTTCATAGTAGCATTGTTCTCAATAGCTAAAAAATAGAAACAACCCATCAGTAGACATCAATGAATGGGTAAACAAATATATTATATTCACACAATGGAATATTATTCTGCAGTAAAAAGGAATATGAATGCATGCTCCAACATGGACACACCTTGAAAACATGCTAAGTTGAAAGGAGCCAGTCTACATATGGTATGCTTCCATTTACATTAAAAGTCCAAATCTTTACAGACAGAAAGTAGACTAATGGTTGTTTAGAGCTTGTATGTGAGAGGGAGATGGGGAGTGACTCTTAGTGGGTACTAAGGCTCCTTTGGGAATGATGAAAATGTTCTAAAATTTGATTATGGTGATGGTTGCATAACTCTGGAAGTGTTCTAAAACCACTTTAAATGGGTCAGGTGTGACCCGTTTGGTATTAACATCATTTCAATAAAACTATTTTAAAAGCACAAAAGTATCAACATTCTTTTTTTTAAACATATTTTATTGATTTTTTATAGAGAGGAAGGGAGAGGGACAGAGAGTTAGAAACATCAATGAGAGAGAAACATCAATCAGCTGCCTCCAGCACATTCCCCACAGGGGGTGAGTCCGCAACCAAGGTACATGCCCTTGACCGGAATCGAACCTGGGACCCTTGAGTCCACAGACCGACACTCCATCCACTGAGCCAAACCGGTTAGTGCTACATTCTTTTTTTTTAATGCCAAGAATGTATTTTAAATTTGCTTCCAGATAATTTAGATATGTAAGTTATTAATTTTCTTTCTTTATTGATTAAGGTATTACATTTGTGTCCATATTCCCCCATTCCACTCCTGCTCATGCCCTCACCCCTCTGGTGTCTGTGTCCATTGGTTAGGCTTATATGCATGCATACAAGTCCTTTGGTTGATCTCTCCCCCTTACTCCCACCCTCCCTTACCTTTCCTCTGAGGTTTGAGCATCTGATCGATGCTTCTCTGTATCTGGATCTGTTTTTGTTCATCAGTTTATGTTGTTCATTATAATTCACAAGTGAGTGAGATCATGTTATATTTCTTTCTCTAACTGACTTATTTCACTTAGCATAACGCTCTCCATCTTCATCCATGCTGTTGCAAGGTAAGAGTTCCTTCCTTTTTACAGCAACGTCGTATTCCATTGTGTAGATGTACCACAGTTTCTTAATCCACACATCTGCTGATGGGCACTTAGGCTGTTTTCAAATCTTAGCTATAATAAATTGTGCTGCTATGAACATAGGGGTGCATATATCCTTTCTGATTGGTGTTTCTAGTTTCTTGGGATATATTCCTAGAAGTGGGATCACTGGATCAAATGGGAGTTCCATTTTTAGTTTTTTGAGGAAATAGAATCAACATTCTTGCAAAGAATTAAAAACAGAACAGAACTTGGGCCTTGTGCCAACAAGCAGGGTCAATAGTGATGCTCAGAAATAAAGTCCGGGTGGAAATTCTCAAATTCAGAGAAGGAAGCTCCAGTCTCTCTGTAGGAGTGCTGGCGAGAGTTCTTTCACAAATACCTGTTCCTTTTGTTCCACGCTTTGTTCAACTTGACATCTCCTTCCCTGTTGCTCACCTAGTGAATGCCTATTTGTCCTCTAAGAATCATCTCAGCTGTCCAATCTCTGTGAATTCTTTCCTACGACCTCTTTTCCAGACAATGGCAACAGCTTCCTCCCCATCCATTCCCATGGCCTCTCACACATACTACTGTTAGGGTGTTGATATGATCCTCCATGATTTCTACAGGTACATCTCCATATTAGGTTCTTCTGATCCCCTCAATGGCAGAAGCAATTTATTATTTTAATATGCCCAGCACCTGACATGAAGACCGATTCAAGTAGATGCTCAATAAATGTTTGATAAATGGACCAAAAAAGGGCTGGTGTCCCAGAAGTAGCTGAAACACTAGATCAAGATTTAGATCCAGAACTCAGAAATAAAGGTAAAAGCCAAAATCCCACTGGGAAAGCTATGGGGGAAGCTGACAGTCAATACAATGGCTATGTAGGGAGTGGGCAAGGGTGACTCAGAGAACAAGGAGGGACTCCTATGACCAGCACTGCAGGAAGTTGGATGGGTTCAATTGTGGGCAGCTGCAGATGGCATAGGTAAAATATATGAGGTGGGCACTATTGGCTTCTATTATTACCTGGTTGTTTGTTGCTTTATTCAATTAAATTATAAAGTTGTTAAGGGTAGGATTATAATTTCTTCCTTTATGTGTTTCACAGTACTCCACAAATGTTTGTTTAATGAACTAATTTTACCCTAAATATCTCCTGAAACAGAGTGAATATTATATTTTTCTTTTCACTGATTCATTATCTAACTCTTTCAAAAATAAAATAGCCCGGCCAGCGTGGCTTCAGTGGTTGAGCATTAACCTATGAACCAGGAGGTCATGGTTCAATTTTTGGTTGTGGGCTCGATCCCCAGTGTGGGGTGTGCAAGAGGCAGCTCATCAATGAGTCTCTCGCACCATTGATATTCCTATCTCTCTCTCTCTCTCCCTTCCTCTCTGAAATCAATAAAAATGTATTAAATAAATAAATAAACATAAAGCAAAGGAAAGTGATTCTCTTCCAATTTGAGATAGATACTGCTGGTTTGGAGGAAAATATATATTGTTGAAGAATTAACTCAAATTGTGATTGTAAGTGAAGGGAAAAACAGTGCCTCTATTGTAGCAACAAGACATATACATTAATTTATTATGGCTTATCTTTCCACATTAACATGTAAGCTCTGTGAGAGCCAAGATTTTTATCTGTTTGGCTTGCTGAGGTATCCTGAGCATTTGAACAGTTTCTGGCACATAACAGGTACTTCATAAATAAATATTTGCTGATGGAGGGAGACTGGTAAAGAGGAAGGGAAAGACTGAGGGAAAGACTTTTATGAATGGAAATGTGTAAACACCAGGAATTAGTGCTGAACCAATCTGTTATAAGTGATCCGAAAGAATGCCTGCTAGGATGAGATTTTCTGCAAAGCTCTCTGCATAATGACATACTGAGGCAATAAGAATAAATTGAAAAAGGAAATAACTTAGCCATATGAGTGGGCAGAAAAATGGCAAATAAGCTCCGTGTAGACTGATGTAAGATGATAACACATTATGGGAAAATGGTACAAATGTGCCTATAAGATAATGGTTTCTAACTCTCAGATCTGAACCAGGAGAGACTCTGAACAGTCATTGAATGCAACCTACTTTATGCCCAGGGGTTGCTCTTCAGCTTCGATGCAGTGAAAGGAATAAGTTCCACATTATTTTAATTATGCATCTCAGGACTTGGGTGAAAATGTCTGTAGAAAGTAAATAAATTTTTTGTAATGGTTGTGTCATAATTTTCTCTCTACTCTAGTCTATGTCCTCCATTCTGGCCTGTTGATATTGGACTATTTTTTCTTGCCAAAAAGGCAGGTATAACCTTAGTTCAGGTGACACAGTTAGGGTCCTGCTCTGCAGGAAGGACTTCCCCAGCTCTTGCTAAGGTAGGCTCGGCTGCTTTGAATAAGATGGACCCCCTACCCGCCTGGCTATTAACTAGAATCTGAGCAGCATTTACTATCCACATTTTTTTTGCCCTTATGCCCTGTATAAATCTAATTTACTCAAAGTCGGATCGAGTAGGTTTCCACTATTACAGTCCCCCAGGTGTCAATAAGAAATGTATTTCTGGAGGGGAAAAAATTTATTTCCTATTCCATCCTGCATAAAACCCAAGGCAAATCAATCCAATTCGTAAAGAGGCTTGGAGGCAGGTGCTGGAAAGGACTGAATAGTTTACACAGGTTGGAAGCAGTCCTAACGCACATGTACCTTGGCCTATATCTGGAGAGCCCTTGTTTATTATTCCATTAGGACATGGTGAAGTCTGAGGAGTACTCTTAGCCAGCTCCCCAAGCATTGCTATCTAATTTCCAGTGTGACAAAATAGAGTTACTTTTTTTAGATCAACAGACTATGATCTCCAAATGTAGGCCTTTTTTTTTTTTTTTTATAATTTTACTGTTGTTTTCTATTCTCCAGAGAAACGGAACCAAACGGATCTATCTGTCTGTCTATCTATCTATCTATCTATCTATCTATCTACCTACCTATCTATCTATCATCTATCTATCTTTCATCTAGAGAAATTTATTAGGCGGTATTGTCTCATGTGATTATGGAGGCTGAGAAATTCCATCATCTGCCATCTATAAGCTAGAGATCCAGCAAAGCCAATAATGCCGATCCAAGACCCGAGAGCCAGAGAGCTGATGATGTAGATTCCATCGCTGACTGAGCCTAAAAACCAGGGGCTCAGAGAGTTCATAGAAATCTGTGTTCCAGGCAGAGAGGGAACTCAGCCTTCCTCCACCTTTTTATTCTGTTCAGGCCCTCACAGATGGGACACTGCCCACCCGTCCCGGGGGTGACCATCCACATTTCTCAGTCCACCAACTCAAATACTGATCTCTTCTGAAAACACCGTCTGAGATACACCCATAAATAAGGTTTAACTAGTTGACTGTGCATCCCTTGGCTTAGTCAAGTTGATACATAAAATTAACCATAATACTTTTCCTGGTAAATATTTATTTTGGGGAAAAAAAATCAAAACACCATAATTCATTTTAATTTAGTTCCAGTCTTTACACCTCATGAATGACTATATAGAACTGAAGACTGGAGAAATTGATGGTCTCCCACACTAGGTTAATTTTATTTTAAAGCAGGATTGTAACATGATGAGGCAAATATTAAAAAGGTTTATTATTGAAACCAACAAGTTAATGCGGGAAACGAGTAAACTCGTCATATAGCTTTTTATACCAAAGCGCGGGAGACGAGTTTTTTCCAAAAAACGAGTAGAGACAGATTCCGTCAAATATGGAGGGCGTGGCATTTCAACAACAATGAAAATGTGCAAGACATCTCAGATAGACTTTGGAAAGTCAGACCATTATTGGATTTCTTTCTTCCCACTACGACACGATTTGGCAGGAAAATGCTCAATTACAAAGTGTTTTAATAAATGAATATGTATTTTATATTGCTTAATGTATTTAATTCTCTTAACAATACCCTAAGAAAAATACTATTATTATCCCCTTTCAAATATGAGAGGTAAAGTAATTTGCCAAAGATCTCATAGTGGCAAAGCTGGGATTTGATTCTAGCCAATCTGGCACCAGTTTATGATATTAACCACCATACTAGATGGTCTCTGATTATATTAAAATTAAACTCAACTCTTGGAATACTTATAAAATGTATATAACTCTTTATACTAAGACTAGAGGTCCAGTGCACAAAAACTTGTGCACTCCAGAGGGTCCCTTAGTCTGGCATGTGCCCTCTTGAAGTCTGGGACCCCTCAGGGATGTCCACCTGCCAGCTTAGGCCAGCTCTCCCTAAGCCAGCAGTCAGACATCTCTCTGGCAGCCCAGGAGCCCTTGGGGGATGTCCACTTGCCAGCGGGGAGCAGGCCTAAGCTGCACTCAGACATGCTTAGTGCTGCTGAGGAGGCGGGAGAGGCTCCCACCACCGTTGCTGTGCTGGCAGCCATCAGCCTAGCTTGTGGCTGAACAGAGCTCCCCTTGTGGAAGCACACTGACTACGAGGGGGCAGCTCCTGCATTGAGTGCCTGTCCCCTGGTGGTCAGTGTGTGTCATAGTTAACAGTCATTCCCAGTTGTTCTGCTGTTAGGGTTAATTTGCATATTGCCCTTTTATTATATAGGATAGAAGCCTGGTGCATAGGTGTGGGCTGGCTGGTTTGCCCTGAAGTGTGTCCCGGATCAGGGTGGAGGTCCCACTGGGGTGCCTGGCCAGCCTGGGTGAGGGGCTGAGGGCTGTTTTCAGGATGGCCACACCCTCTTCAAGGTGGGGGTGCCTACTGGGGTGCCTGGCCAGCCTGGGTGAGGGGCTGAGGGCCGTTTTCAGGCTGGCCACAGTCCCTTCAGGGTGGAGTCCCCACTGGGGTGCCTGGTCAGCTGGGTGAGAGGCTGATGCTGTTTGCAGGCTGGCCAAGCCCCCCATTGGAAACCCTCATCCCATGGGGGTGTGGCCAGCCTAGGTGAGGGGCTAAGGACCATTTTCAGACTGCCCACAGCCCCTTCAGGATGGTGGGGTCCCCGCTGGGGTGCCTGGCCAGCCTGGATGAGTGGCTAATGGCCATTTTCAGACTGGCCAGGCCCCCCAGCAACCCTAGTCCCAGCCTCTCCGTATCTGGGATTTATTTACCTTCTATAATTGAAACTTTGTAGCCTTGAGCAGAGCCGAGGGCTGGCCAGGACAGACAGGAAGCTTGACTGGGGGGAACCCAAGCCTCCTGCTCGCTCCAGCTCTGTGGCTGCCGCCATCTTAGTTTGGTTAATTTGCATACTGTGGGAGCCCCTTACCACATCCTTCATGGATCAGGGTTCCTGTTCAGGGTTCAAGTTCTGGAGGAGGCCGCACACAAAAATGAAGAGAGAGAGAGACTAGAAGAGAATCAATTTGGAATAATGGGGACCAGGCGTGGCATCTTTCCTCTAGTGGGTAAGATTGCCCACTGCTCTCATCTTGCTCAAAGCTTTTATTAAGGCAATGGGGAAAACAACCATATCCTTATCCTTAGGGCAGGAAATTACAACAACAAAGAGGCAACAAGAATTTACATATCAGTAACAGGTGGAGGGCTGCTTTAACTATCAATGTCTCCATGTAAACGATGAGTGAATAGCTCCCCACTATTCAGAGCAATTAAGGTCAACCAGCCTTCAGGCACATTTCTCTATTAGTGACAATGACCGGTCTCCGACAGCATACTTGCTCCTGATTGGCTGGTGGGTGTAGCAGAGTGGCAGAGTGATGGTTAATTTGCATCTTTATCTTTTATTAGTGTAGATGTGGCAATGGCTGCAAATATAAATAAGCATGAGTGCTAATTTATGAATGTTAAATGCATAATGTCACATGAAAGGACAATGGGAAAATTGGAGGGTATCAACCTGTAGGTGCCCATGAACGGGGGCAACCATAAAGTCTTCCCAAACTCTGCCTAAGAAACTCTGCTTCAGATAAACCAGAGGGGCATGTGGAAGCCAACACTAATCCAGTACAAAAAGTCTAATGCTCCCATTGTGTCATAATAGCTACAGAAAGAATGTGTGAAAGGTCTTTAAGGGTCCTCCTGCAGGTGGCCACTCCCGTTGCTGCTGATGGAAAGTGTGGCACAGTTAGCAGAAAAGTCCTGGTGGCTTTCTCATGTTTGTATTTATGCAGGACATCCTCCTCTTGCTTTACCTCTTTGCTGAGTGAAATGATGACTTGTTCCTGTCTTGGTTTTTAAATCCCATTTTTCATCTACTGAGTATATCATAACCAAAATTAAAATGGAAAAATCTACTTAAAAGAACTTTTTATTTAATAAAATTTTTATTTATTATCAAGTATGATGATCTTACAATTCACACGCAGCCACAAATAATTAATGGTACCTGAGTGGGCCTGAGACCTCTCTATATTGAAAAAGCTGTCCTATAACGTGGAATGCCCATTAAATGTAAGTTTAGAGAATGAGTTTAAAAATATCTCTCTATTTTCACAAACACATTGATGTAAAAGACTGAAAAGATTTTTTTAAAAAATACCAATGAGTTGGGATTGGAGGGAGGAAGAAAACCTGTTGGGAGAGATTTCACTTGGTAACTGTTGCTATAGGAACCATTTTCCAGTTGCTCAAGATACCAGTTCCCAAAGAAGACAGAAGTAGCAAACAAAATAAAACCAACAAGTGGAGAAAACAAAAGGATCTGGTACTAGAAAATATCGAACAGCTTTTTGTGTGCCTGCATTTGAAAAGATGGTATTTTCTCAGAGAGTGAGAGCAGGGTGGGGAGATGCCCAAAATGTGGTGGCCATTTCTTTTTCAAAGAGCGAGTAATAATATTTTAGGAAGAAGGCCCTGACTGGCTGCCGCATTCTTCTCCAAAGTCACTCCCATTCCATGAGTCATAAATTTCAGCCACAATTCCTGTGGTTTTTGTTTTTCAACTAGCCTGCAGAACTACATAATAGGCATTTTAGTATGTTTGTTAACTGGCCAACCACTCTTTAGAAGCTTCTTATGACTGCTTTTAAGCCAAGGAAGGCAGAATCTCAGCTCAGGGCCGAGATTTGAACTTTCAAAGGAGAAAAGAATTTTTTGTTGTGAGCCTGACAGCAAAGCACATTACTTTGAAGTTATGGCTCATTTGCAATTTCCTATTCACTCAACACATAGAGCTACAAAATTGGCAGGTTAAAAACTAAACTTTATTTTTTTTATTTTCCAATTAATACACACTTTTATGCTATGAAGGCAAAGTCATCATGCTTGATGCCTAGGGACCGAACCTTTCAGTGTAAACTGGACATCTCATCCTGATTATTCATCAACCCACCCTTCGTTCCTTGATCGCTTTGCCTTCTTACTATTTGTGCATGACCTTCCATTTTATCATTTCTAAGATTTTTGCTGCCATTTCAAAGCTGACCAAGACTGAGGAGTACTTTCAGTTCCTAAATGGGAGAAAAGTTTGAAATACTAACTAGTTTGTTTTTGTATATCATTCCTGGTACCATCTTTTTCCTAATTTCTCTAGATAAGAACGTCAGACTCATATTTACCAATAAGCCAGATATCTTCTCATGGAGATGCTGGCTGGATTTCTCAAATACAATTAGGGGAAAAGCTAGATTGGTTCAAAGTAGAGGGTTTATTATCCTTAGGTGAGTGGTAGAAAATTAGTACTATTTATTTATCGGTCTATACCAGAATTGGCAAACTCAAAAGATCCCAGACTCTAGATAGGTGGTAGAATGAGTAAGCCCAGCCTGGTGAAGATGATGGTGAGGTGGAGAGCACATACCCTGTCCAAATGGACTGGGCTAGAGGAGGGTAGAGAGAATGCTCAGCAATTACTCAGTTTCAGTTGATTTACGACACGCAGAAATGTGGGTTCAGAGTTGCTACATCATCCAATTTTCAAGAGAAGATGGAAATCTGGATATTTTTGAAACATTTCTCCATTTTTCAAATTTACTAACATTAGAGTTTTTGTCCTTTTTCCTCTTCACTCATTCTTTTGCAACATTGTTCAGGCTCATGTCTTTTAACCATCTCTTGTCAATGGCTTCCAAATTTATGTCTGCAGCTCAGACCACGTTCTTGAACTCTGACTTGCATATCCACCATCTCTGACATCTCCATTGGGATGTATGATAGACATCACTGACATAACAGACAAAACTGAACTCTTGATCTTTCCTACAAAGCCTGCTCTGCCCACAGTTTTCCCCATCTCATTAATGACAGTGTCATTCTCAGGCCAGAAACCTCATAGTCAGTGTGTGTGTGTGTGTGTGTGTGTGTGTGTGTGTTTCATTGAAATATATTTTTAATTCCTAAATGTAATTCATTATTTTCATTTGAATATCTTATGCTTTTCTGTAATTATAACCCTTACTTTTTTCAGACTTAGTTGCTTTTTAAAATTTTTTAATTGTGGTAAAGTACATATAACATAAAATTTTCCATCTTAACTATTTTTAAGTACAGAGTTCAGTAGTGTTAAGTATATTCACATTGTTGTGCAATCAATCTTTAGAACTCTTTTCATATAAACAAGTTCTGTATTCATTAAATATCAACTTCCCATTCTCCTTTTCTCTCAGTCCCTGAAAACCACCATTCTACCTTTTGTAAATTTAACTATTCTAATTATCTCATATAAGCAGAATCATACAGTATTTGCCTTTGCATGACTGGCTTATTTCACTTAGCCTCATATTTTTTTTAAAAATTTCTTTATTGATTAAGGTATTACATATGTGTCCTTATCCCCCCATAACCCCCAGTCCCCCCCAATCATGCCATCACCCCCCCTGTTGTCTGTGTCCATTGGTTAGGCTTGTATGCATGCATACAAGTCCTTTGGTTGATCTCTCCTTCTTACCCCCACCCTCCCCTGCCTTCCCTCTGAGGTTCAACAGTCTGATCAATGCTTCTCTGTCTCTGGATCTGTTTTTGTTCATCAGTTTATGTTGTTCATTATAATCCACAAATGAGTAAGACCATGAGATATTTATCTTTCTCTGACTGGCTTATTTCACTTAGCATAATGCTCTCCAGTTCCATCCATGCTGTTGAAAATAGTAATAATTCCTTCTTTTTTGCTGCAGGGTAGTATTCCATTGTGTAGATGTACCAGTTTTTTAATCCACTCATCTGCTGATGGGCACTTAGTCTGTTTCCAGATCTTAGCTATGGTGAATTGTTAGCATCATATCCTTTTTTAAAAATATATTTTATTAATTTTTTGCAGAGGAAGGGAGAGGGATAGACAGTTAGAAACATTGATGAGAGAGAAACATCAATCAGCTGCCTCCTACACACCCCCTACTGGAGATGTGCCCACAACCAAAGTACATGCCCTTGACTGGAATCGAACCTGAGACCTTTCAGTTCCCAGGCTGACGCCCTATCCACTGAGCCAAACCAATCAGGGCAGCATCATATCTTTAAAGTTCATTCATGTAGTAGTATGTGTCAGAATTTTCTTCCTTTTTAAGTCTAAATAATATTCCATTGTATGTACTTACCACACTTTGTTTATCAATTATTCATTAATGAATATTTAGTTTGACTATTGTGAATAATGCTGCTGTGCACATGGGTGTATAAATATTTCTTCAAGTTCCTGTTTTTAGTTATTTTAGGCCTATACCCAGAAATGGAATTGCTGGGTCATATGGTAATTCTATGTAATTTTTTGAGGAACTTCCATACTGTTTTTGATAGAGATACACCATTTTACCTTCCCAAGAACAGTGCAAAAAAATTTCTAATTTCTCCCCACCCTCATCAACATGTTACCTAGCAGTCATATTTTACCTTTCTCCATATCCAATCTAATAGGATGGCTTGTTGCTTTAACCTTCAGAACATTTTCACAGTGAATTTTTCATAACTTCCCCTGGTAACTCTCTAACCAACATTTTTCTCATCCAGAGTACTTCAAAGCTTCCTAACTGCTCTTCCTGAGAATATCCTTACCTCCTCTCTACAGGCTATTCTCAACACAGAAATCAAGATAATGATGTTCAAATATAAGTTAAAGTATGTCACTCCTCTGCTTAAACCCCTGCATGGCTCCCCATTTTAATGGAGTAAAAGTTAATCCTTGCAAAAGCTTATAAGCCCCACAGCATGCAAGCCTTCATCAGTTCTCTGGCCTTGTTTCTTACTACCTCTTCATGGGCTCATACCCAACCAAGCCCCCTCGCCTCCTTGTTAGTCCTCAGATAAGCACACATGCTTCCACCCTGAGGACACTGGCTGACTTATTCCCTGAGCCTGGACCATTCCTCGCACCTTCATGTTCACATGGTTAACTCTGTGTCTTCCTGCAAGTGTTTGTTCAAATGGCACTTACTTACTCAATGAGGCCAACAACCCACCCGCCTTTCTTCTAAACCCCCATTACCATAAGTTACTTTTCTTAACTCTTATTTCTTAAGATACTTTATGTTAATCATTTATTATGTTCATTATTCATTTATTCATCTCTCCCGTCAAGAATGTAAGTTCCAAGAGAGCAGCTTTGTCTGTTTGGTTCCTTGATGAACCCTAAGCTTCTCAAACAGTGCCAGGCACAAGCCCAGTAGATATTTGTGGAATGAATTTTTAAATGTTGGCAACTATTGAAACAAATAACGTGTGGACTAAATAAAACAACATATAAGCCTGGTAGTGGCCTCTGGTTATGAGCAGCAATGTAGCCCATACATTCTCTTCCTCCAGTGCCCCTGGTCTATCAGTTGGTACAAGCACCTCTTCTATCCCAAACTGTCAAAGGCAGAAATTAAACAAAACTTAGTATATGGAAGGGGTTCAGACACATCTCTGGCTTTCTCTGTACCTCCCGTCTCTTTCATTGCTCTCTCCCCAAACTTGGTCTATTCAGAGAACAGCCTTGCAAACTCCAACCTGCCAACAAAGGACCTATGGAAAAATCCAGGAAGAAAGCTATATACCCACTGTGATACCTGCCTATCTACCTCCTTCCTCAACTAGTCAAGACCAGAACTGAGCATCAGGAGTCATGCACTCACACAACAAAAGGACATTGCTTGTTGCTTTAAGTCATGTTTTGTAATAGCTTCCTGAAAACAGAGATGACATGGCATGGTGAACTACCGAGCAGAGGGAATTGAAATTATGAGCTAAAATCCTGGCTCTGCCCCTTATGCTGGCCGCTTTACTAAACCTCAACGAGTTGTAGATTCCCTGTCTGTTAAATGGGAGTCATCACATTTGTTTGAGGATTAAATGGGATAATAAATGCCAAATGCTTGGCATATAGTGGGTGTTCCACTGATGATTGCTTCCTTTCCTTCCTCCAAGATGAATGTTTGCTAAAACCATCCTAGGGAATGTGGTTCTTCCCCTTCTCTTAAATTACTTTCACCATTATCCTTATTCTTTTTTAATATATTATTTTCAAAATATTATGATTTTCCTTCAACCTACTGTCCATACCATAAGCATTTCTTAGATTTTGAATTCTCTCCAACACATTTTTTAAAATTCTGTGTTTCTCTTCCACTTAAAAAAAAGTTGCCCTCTGAACACAGTGGGCATAAAAAACAACAACACTATTGCTGTTGCTACATGAGAATTAATCTTTTGGTTTTTATTTCCAAAGACTTCCATGGTTTCTGTATATTTGCTACCTAAGACATCGGCAGAAAAGCCAATAATATAAATTGATTAAAATAAAACCAAAGCAGGAATGGCTTTTGAAAGTATGTCAGTTCACATTTTTTTGAGTTCCTTAAACACAGACTAATTTTTCAACATTCTCTGCCTCACCTCAGAATGTTTGGTTGCTGGTTTTTGTCTCAACGCATCCAGTAGCAACAGCCTTGCATGTTCCTGTGTGACCTGGAAATTCCCAAGTAATCGCTTTTGAGTAGCAGATGTTTAGATAAGCTAACAAGTTCTTAGGGAAATAAATCCTTTTATGACCATTTCAGGAGGGATCTGTATGTTTGCTTCAATACTTAGTGGAACTGCATTCTCAACAGGTGAAAATAAACACATGCAGAGCCAGCGCTTAAACCAAGAGAAGAGGATCTGGCACCTATTTTCTAGTGACTATATAAAGACAGGCCAGGGGGCTGACCCCAGGACGGGTGTGGGTCAGAAGGGCAAGAAGAGAATCTGCTAGTCCTCTTGTTCTCTTTTAAAGCCTTGTAAGGGCAAAATACATGCAATTTTTAAAGATGAGGGGGGCGGGGGCTAAGAAACTTAATATTTATGATACTTACAAAGATGATATTTTCATGTCATGAGTAGAACCAAGTGGAGAAATCATATTACTGGTTACTAGTAATATCAGCAGATATTTATTACATATCCTTTAGGATGAGGCAAGTAGGCTAGGCATATGAAAACATAAGGGATTGTTGGAGTGACTGGCATATATTTAGGTAAATATGTGAACAGGGAATTGTTTATTACTCTGATTACTCTGGGTTTTGGAGTTGCTTTTTTTCCCTACTTCTCTGCTAGTTTCTGCAGTACAAAGGCTTTGAGCCACCAATACACTTAGAGAGAGAGAGAGAGAGAGAGAGAGAGGGAGAGAGGACATTACTTATTAGTTTTTCCTTCAGGCAAAACCAAGTGCTTATGCTTTAGCACTTACCCATGATAAAGTCTGAAATCTTCCCACTTGATAGAGTGGGAACCTGAGTTCTAATGCCTTCCTCCCTCACTCCCTTTCCTTCCTTCCTTCCTTCCTTCCTTCCTTCCTTCCTTCTTTCTCCTTTCTTTCCTTTTCTGTTTTTCTTACTCTCTGATGGCACAGTTTCATTCTTGGTAATATTTCTCTGTTTGAACTTTTCTAATACTCCAAGGTTATCCATAAATTATGCAGTTTCTTCAAAGAGGGACAAATTATGTTAATCTCAATAAAAGACTGCACATGCCTACACATCAGGATGGAGGTTTAACAAGAAAACAAAACAAAAAAGCCCTAATTTTAATAGGCCAGCAACTACAACCAAGATCATAGACCCTACATTTTTCATACAGTGAACATATAAACTCAGTGGTCTGGGGCCCATGGTCAAAAAGACATCATAGTTCTACACTCTTCAGATCTTTCCAATTAGAACTTGAAAGCCCATTTTCCTCCCAGAGAAATGCCAGATGCATTCTTCTTTAATGAGCTTAGGACCAAAACTGCAATATGATCTCCTACTTCAGGTGGAACATGGATAACAACTTAGAAAGAAAGGAGAATGGAGTCTGGAAGAGGATGTAGATTGAAGGATTACCTTAATTAAATGTAAAAGTAGGATCAGAGAGGTAGAAAGACCTTAAAGAAACACTAGTTCTGTGGTCTGATAGACAAAGCCCTGAAGGGCAGCTGTTCCCATGTTTGGAAAAAATCAAAGTAATTCTGGATGTTTATACAATATTTAAAGAAAATAAGGTGGTCATGACAAACACCCCACATAATATAGGCAACCCAGACAAAAGCCTACTGAGAAGTAGTATCTTAAATGTTTTTACTTGAGCCTATGTTCTAATTCCATGCATTTTATCTAACTCAAATTCATAAATTAAGTTATTCTTTCAAATCATCCCTGACTCCATAGGTCCACTATATTTTTCCAGAGTATTGAAAATTCAGGCTACACGCAAGTAAAATTTTAATTTGAAGTTCAATATAAATGAAAGTTCATGGAGCTTGTCACATCATATTTTTTATGGTGTTTCTAAGGGTGACCAGGACTTTAAAATGCTGCAGTTTGGATTAAATACATTATAATCCATTCAAACAATGAGATATTATGCAGCTGAAAGAATGAATGAGGAAATCATGTTCTAAGATTTTTAAAAATCTCCAAGTTATTGTATTAAGTGAAAAAGTAATATTCAGAGCAGTGTTCAGAGTATATTGATTTTGCAGACAAATAGATGAGAAGAATATTTATGTATATATGTATCTGGATATAAAGAAAAGAAATAGGAAGGATACACAAGAAACTAATAACTGGTTATTTAGGGCAGGGAGAGTACACAGAGGGTAACTGGGTTGATATGGGAGTAGGGGTCAGGAGACATTTTACTGCATACAGTTTTTATACTGTTAGATCCTTGAACCATGTGACTATATTAGCTATATATGTATAATTTTAAAGTTTTTTTTATCATACCAGAAATATAATAAAATGCAGCTACAGACTAAGAGAAAATTTCTGCCGACGAATCTGTAGGCGTGTCTGCATTACTAACCTGTATTTGATTTGCTGGCTCTGTTAACTTGTACCTTGCTAATATCTCAAGGATAAGCTCCCAAATGCCTAGAGTTTGACCCCTGGGTCAAAGGAGAGATCAGGAAACTGCAGAAAGCACAACTACCTGATAATCTTGTTGGAAGCATTGGAAACTGCTCAGTGAGGCATGAATGTCAGTCAAGGCAACACTGATATGGCTCTTCCAGGTTTCCTATAAATCTCTTTATCTAAGGTAAGCTGTGGGTCAGCAAGAAATACCTGTGGCCCTAACTGGTTTGCTCAGTGGGTAGAGCGTCAGTTTGTGGACTGAAGGGTCCCAGGGTTTGATTCTGGTCAAGGGCACATACCTGAGTTGCCGGCTGGATCCTCAGTAAAGGGCATGCATGAGGCAGCCGATCAATGATTCTGTCTCATCATTGATATTTCCATCTCTCCCTTTCTCTTCCTCTCTGAAGTCAATGAAAATATATTAAAAAAATACTTGTGAACTTTCTTTCATGTGTGCGTTTTAGAGGCATTATGTCACAAGTATTTCCCTAATAGTTGGAGAAATATACAGCATTTCTAATATATTTTCATAAGCAGAGGTGTTGAGGCATTGAACAGCCATCCCTGGCCCTGGCAGTGTGTTCTGTGGTAAAGGCCAGCACATGCTCGTTTCAATTCCTAACCGTACAATTACAAAGATTCTCAGGCTCCCCCTCCGACCCCCGCCAAAAAAATCCCTCATTCTCCCATCACAATGCCAGCTCCAGTGTCATTTTAAGCTCATTCCTGTGTACCTAGATTCCTTTCTTTTCTTCAGGTGACATATTTGCCTCTATCTGATGATAGCTGGAGAATGCTTACCATTGGAATTATTAAATGTACAAGCTGACACAACAAACCAGCAATTTGTTATTTTGATGAAAATATTTTATATTTTCAGCAGATGGCTAAAACCGTTGCCTTTGTTATACCTTCTTTGTTTTGACAAAGACCAAAATAAGAGAGAAAGAAAGCTCTGGATTATTTTTTCTATGAAACTTAATCTAAAACCCAACAATTTGACACGTGACTTCTGAGCGTGTTCCACGTTTCATTTCTAGAGCCCATTTCCCTGGCAACCTACACCCTCTCCCAGCTGTACAGGTCAACACAATAGACTTGTCACAGGTTTAAAGTCGGGTAACCACTTTTAATTTGGAGAAATTATTACCCGGGGAGAAAATAGGCTGGTCCTGTACTTCAAAGAACAAAAATTAGAAATCAAGATGCACACAGCCTCCCAAATTAGACTGACTCTTAACGTGGCTGTGTGCCTCCTAAGCAGCTGTTCAAATAAGTAGCTGCCCGAGGAAATGTATATTCAAATGCTCCTTGTCATTTGCCTCTCCTGGCTTCACACCTAAAAGCCAGATGCAAGCTCTTCCAGGGCTAACAAATAGATGCCTTCTGGTGGCTCATTATGGTAATTACTGGCCATATATTACTGCCATGTGAAAAGGGTTGTGAGGCAGGCCAGCCCAGGGGTATTTACAAGTGGTTTATTTGTGTTGAGCTATTAAGAAGCCCGGAGTTATCAGATCAACCACTGCTCTTTGGGTTTTATAAGCAAGTTGTTCCTTAATAATCTGATCCTTCATCTGCTACCTTTGGGATATGTTTAAGCAGCACTTAGGGAGCTAACATACTGCTTGGGAAAGTTCCTTTACTTGTTTACATAATGGCTCAAGTCCACTGCATCCTGCGCACGTTTTCTGCCTGGCTCCTTCCCAACATCCAGGATCCCCGCCACCCCCCCACCCCCCTCTATCTCTCCAAAGGCTGCAATGCTTTCTTCATTCTTTGATCTTCAGGAGAGCTACACACCTCTTTGATGGCCACAAACACCTTTTTGATGTAAATGAGCTGATGCAACTGAGCTTTATGGGTTTGGACAAGTAGGGTTGAATCCAGGTTACAAAGGGGCTGAAGCCCTTGTAAGTTGGGGGAGGCCCTCTTTAACAAAAAGAATAGAATGTTTATAAATATAGAATTCGGTACAAAAATGAGTGTTTGGAATGAGACAAATGACAAAGCTTAGAAAGCTGACAAATCTACAAACATCACAAAGTAAAAAAGACAACAACAAAAACATGACTAAGATCAACTGCCTAAGAATTGCATAGGAAATATAGTCAATAATATTGTAATAACTATGTATGATGACAGGTAGGTACTGAAAATATCAGGGGGAACACTTTGTAAAGTATATGATTGTCTAATCACTATACTGTACATCTAAACCTAATACAAAATAATATTGACTGTGAACTGTAATTTTGAAAAATAAATAAATAAATAAATAAATAAATAAATAAATAAAATCTACTGATTGACTACACTGTTTTTCTTGCTTCTGGCAAGGGAGAAGACAATGGACTCATTGCGTCTTCATATGACAATGGTTTTATAATCTTTTATGGAAAGAAAACAAATTAAGTCTTTCCTCTAGTAACATTTATTGAAAAAAAGTTTATTACTTAGCTTAAGAAGTTTCTTTCAGCTTCATTTTGTGATTGGTAATGTCATGTAAATTTTAAAAATTCTCAGATTCAGAAAAAGTGTTTATTAAACTTTTTCATATGAGCTATACTATTTCACAGTATTTCAAGTTTTGTTTAAAGTAATTAATCTTAAATACATTTTTATTTGAAATATATTCATTAACCAGCTTGTTGTAGATGACACCATTCAAATATATCTTTCTTAATTACTGATTTTCTTTTAATTTCAGTTTTTTGTTTGTATTCTTTCTCTGTATCAGAGTAATTTCTATTGACTTCCATCACTCATTTTTATTGTTTTAATTTAGAATTCCCTTAGTTTTTTCCTGAAATTTCTTTTAGCTTTTAATTTTGAGAGAGAGAGAGAGAGAGAGAGAGAGAGAGAGAGAGAGACATTCATTTATTGTCCCATTTATTTCTGCAGTCATAAGTTGTTTCTTGTATGTGCCCTGACTGGGGATTGAACCTGTAACCTTGGCATATCCGGTGATGCTCTAACCAACAGAGCTACCTGGCCAGGGCCAATTTCCTTTTAGTTTTTAAATGCATTTACAGTTGACAAAAATGGCACCTTTCATAAACATTCAAACCAGACAATTATCCGTAAATTTTCACTTGTTTTATCAAAGCATTCCAAAACATCTTTCCAAATGTGTTTCTCCATGTTAGAATAATTTTGCAAAATTTTAAAAAATTTGAAATGTGCACATGCAGGTACCCGGCCATGATGCACCTGGCTGGTGTAGCTCAGTGGTTGAAGTTGCCGGTTCAATTTCTGGATGGGACATATGCCAGGCTGTGGGCTCAATTCCCAGCAGAGGGCATGCAGGAGGCAGCCAATTGATAATTCTCTCTCATCATTGGTGTTTCTATCCCCCTCTCCCTCTCCCTTCCTCTCTCTGAGATCAATAAAAACATTTTTAAAAAAATTTAAAAAAGAGGCCATGATGCTTAAGCTTCAGTAGAGTCATGACAAATCTGCCTATAAGCCTCCCTGAGAGTTGACCCAATTGGTGTGACTCCATGTGCTGTTGGGAATACGTCTAAGTCATGCTTCAGTCTTCAGTGTACCTCTGTTCAGTGCAGTATAGGGCTATATACATAGCTTACACAGCATACATAAATGTGGATTTAAATTAACAAAGAGCTTCAAGCTAATTGGGCGGGGGCGGGGGGCACAGGGTGTGTTTGCGGGTGAGGAAATCTCTCATATCCCCAGAATCTTCAGAGGATAGGACTGGGAAACGGAGTAGGGAACGGAGTAGGACGGGGGTCTTAGATGGGAGGCAGGGAAACGAGGAGGAATGGCTCTTGGGGACCAGGCCCCTTTCAGCCTGGTGTGGGGACCCATAAGCTTATTTACAACCTACTTCTAATAGCAGGCATTTGGTTGTTGCAGTTGTATGAATTCACACAAGAGATAGGCCATTCAGCATGCTGATTTTTTGGCTGACATTATATCACTCATTATAATTGCAAAATTGGAAATAACCTAAATATTTAAGAGTCAGGTGTTGGTTAAATACATTATTACACAGCCACACAACAGATGCACATAACATCTAAAAATGTTCCATTCCAGGATATGCATCGATTTGAAAATTGACTACAATATGTTTTCACATGAAACATCAGGACACAATCAATAGGAATGGTAAAGTCTCAGTTTTGCTTAAAAAATAATCTCTGTATCTACAAACACAGATATGGATGTATATGTACCAAGGTGTTGGCAGTAGTCATCCTTGGGCAGGTATAATTGTAAGATTTGAATTTTTATTTAAAAGATTGTACCATTAAAATTTTTTTATTTTGGTAAAATATTTTTAATGAAAAAAGAGAAAATATTGCTTTGATATTGGATTTCTTTAATCCTTACCAATAAGGTAATGGCCCGAAATGTAAACATACATATGCCATTCAATATTCATGTTAAAACCCCATTTCCAAGAATCACTAACCTATTTCTAAGGAGTACTCTCTGGGATTTATTATAGCCCTGGGAGACAGGATATTGTCCCATAGGGCACATTGAGGTCTGCAAATTCCATACCTGTGATGGGGATTATTAGGCCACGTACCAAAAAACTAGCTCCAAGGGGCTGTTCTCTGGAAAAGGTTATGTCCATTCCTTTATACTTATGTGTATTATTAGGTAAGTACAGTGTCCCTTTAGAAATTTGGGGTAACTATATATATAAAAGCCTAAGTGATCAAACTACAGGTCACTATGACGTGCACTGACCACCAGGGGGCAGACACTCAACACAGGAGCTATACCTGGTGGTCAGTGTGCTCCCACAGCAGGAGCGCTGCTCAGCTGACCAATGGGTGCCAGACACCAGGCTCACAGCTGGCAAGTGCAGCTGCTGTGGCATGAGCCTCTCCTGCCTCTGTGACAGCGCTATCAGGTGGTGGCAGCAGGCACAGCCAGGCCAAGTAGAGCAGGAGCAGTGCGGTGCCCAGCCTGGGCTCAGGCTCCTCCCCAACCGCCTGCTGGGTGATGTCGGACTTTGGGTTTTGGCCCGATCTCCACAAGCTAGCCTGGCCTGCGGGGATTGGGCCGAAACCGGCAGTGTGACATCCCCCGAGGGGTCCCATATTGTGAGAGAGCACAGGCCAGGCTAAAGGATCCCACCAGTACACAAATTCATGCACCGGGCCTCTAGTGTTGTAGATAAATTCCATTACTTTGAGTTGCCATCAAGCAGTATTTGTTTGAATGCCATGAATCAGCACTTGGAATATACAGAGCTCAGAATGTATTTCTTTACATAACCTCACCCTCATAACGGTTCTCAATTCCTGGTGTATGAAAGAAACACCGGATGAAACTTGGCAACATGCAGATTCCAAGGCCCCCTTCCCAGCTCTTCTGACTGAATGGATCTGAGATGGGACCCAGGAATGGGCAATTTAAACCCAGGCCCAGCTTGGAGAAATGCTGTTTTAAAAAGGTGTGCCTCTTTTAATACTGGGGAAATTATAGCAGAGAGCAAAAAAGATCTGCCGTGTGTGATGTGTGGAAAATGAGTGAGAAACATTGCCTCTGCTCCTGCTTTCTCCATCCCTCTTTCTCGAGCCGACCAACGTGCCACTGAGCCTTGTAATGTGAACCCTTTGACCAAAATTAACCAACGCCTTAAAACTGGTCCTTTTTCCTCTGAGTGGCTTGAAACCTTATTAAGATAATGACATGGGCCTCCTTTAAAAACCTTCTGCATTCAACCTTCTAAATCCACGCTCCTACAGATTACTGCCCGGAGTCCATGTGCTTTGTCTCCACTGGTGCTAATGGTTTTTGTACGTTCTGTTCCAGACACGTGACAGCCCGGTGTCATAGTGCTGCTGAAAAATGCATTCTCCATGTCCAGGAAGAACCTGTATAAATATTCTCAATAAATAAATAACAGTTGTCATTTTCAGAATATGACAATCTCCAGCTGCCTGTGCTTGAAGCAAGCGACGTGTCATTTATCCTAATAGATGTGAATGCATGTATTGTACATAGCAGTGAGTCACCTAATTCTTATTCACTGCAGCCTTAGTCTCAGTTGGGGGCAAGTGCCTCTTCACAGAGGATGGCTGGATCAAATCACAAGCTGAAAAATCTTGGTCAATTATAGAAGCCTGAGGCTAAGAAGGGAGTTGTCTTTTCAGACCTCGTGGACCCCTCCTCTTCCCAGGCTTACAGAGGATGCCAGTCAACCTCCCATCTGTGGAATTTCTGGGACTCTTTCTCCCCCCTGTAATTTAATGTGACTCAGTTGTTCTCTGGCCTGCCTGATAATACAAGTGGTGAGAAAGTCGCCTAATCCTGCTGGCATCCCCTCTTGTCAGCACCTCTTTATTTCCCTCTTTAAAGGCTCAACATGTTTTGATTTACAAGCCTCACCAAGATAACTGCAGGTGCCCTCTCTAAAGAGCAAGGTTAACTCACCTGAGATGAATTCTTTTATTGCAAACAAAAGCAACACATGAGCAGGAAATACAATTAATACAGGTGCTTCCCTGAAACTTAGCAAATGCCTGTTGTCTTGAAAGGAAGAAAAAAAAAATCTTCGCCAAGATCCCAAGGTTCCTTTCACACTATTTCTGTGAAGGAATGGTTTGAATTAGAATACATTTGAAGGGAAGAGGAATAGCCCTTTATGTTCAGGAGAAGTCCCAAGAAAAACCCCAGCTAAGGAGCTATAAATCACTTAAGGACTCAGTTTATTCAGGGTGAGTAAAGTGTTGAACAAAATTGACCTCAATGTCAACATTTTGGGGCAAAATGCATCCAATGAAACCATCAGTTTTGTATGGGGTGCCTGTTTAGAACTATATTCTTGTTAAATAACTTTTGAATTCCAGCTAAGGTAAGCTTTGGAACTTGTCATTTGATTCTCCTTGAAAATATATGATGCATTTATGGATTCTAGGCAAACATTTTGCATTCTGTTACATGAAGGAAGATGTGCTAACTTGGTCTTCAGTTTGTTTGAGGTTCAGCATTAACTATTCTGATGGTTGGTAGTTTATTACTTTAAGATGTCAGGAGCTAGTTGAAAGTCTTTTATTGTGAAATGTAAATAAATTGTTTCGGGTGATGCTGAAGATACTTGTTGTTCATGTTAAGAAATGATCAAAAAGGAAATCAAGTAAAATAAATGCTTCAGCCCTACCAAATAGCTTAATTTTGTAAATCTTGCGTAAAGACAATTAACATAAAAAGCCATGAAAAAACGAAAGGGGGAAATGGTAGGCTTAACAACAACACCTGGCAATTGTCAAGTATTAAATTGGCAAGTATTGCTACTTGTTTTTAAAATCATGATCACTCTGTAAACAAGTTATATGTCTTCTCTTTTTTAATTCCTGGTACTGATATGCATTTAATTTGGATAGTTTCATCAAGTAGAGTGCTATTTTTCAGCCTTGATCAGGGATTTTTCTATTAGTTCATCTAGGGGCCACATTCCTGTGTTTGCCACCTGGACCCTCCCTCTGACAATCTCCTCCTTCCCCAAAGCACAACAAAATGGGTTTTCAACAAATACTTTTGCTGTAGTCATGCTGCCCCAATGGCAGAATCTGCCTGTTCCACGATGACAAGATGACAAGAATGCATGCTCAATTACACCTGCTCCGCTTTTTAACTAATTGCCTTAGATATTACCAAATTAGGTGCTGGTTTTCTCAGGCATTCAAATTTAAATTAGAATGAGGGTGCTAAACTTTTTTTTTATTACTACAACCTAATTGTCTGAAGCATTTCTGTTTCCTAGAATTCTGCTATCTCTTTCATGACCTAATTTAAAATAGCTAAAGATTCTTGTTCTTTTGAACCCCTGTGTATGTTATCATTATGTTTCCTTCAGCATATTCTATATATGAGACCAATTGCCTATGTCTAAAGTTTTATGTGAAAAAAAAGAAAAAGAATGCTACTGTGTGGAATTTTCTATGATTTGTAGAAGTAAAAGCAATAAAGGAGTGAAGTGGGGTCAAATTTAGCAAGAAAAAATACCTCATGCTTAGTTGAATCTGAATTTCAGATACAAGATGAATTATGTGTTAATATCATTATGTCTCATGCAATATTTGGGATATAATTATACTGCAAAAATTATTTTATTTACCTGGAACTCAAATTTAACCAGGTGCCCTATGTTTTATCTGGCAACCCTAAAGATCAATAGAGCCAAAACTGGTTTATACATGTGTGTTTTCTATGAGTCACATTTTAGTGGGAATCAAAGGAATGAGTTAAATTTTAATTTTGGTATTGGAGGCCTATGAGGTCAATTTAAATAACAGGTTAGAATATTATTGGCAGGAAATATTAACGTTATTGGGGGTTTGGTGCCTTTTTTTGCATTGTAGTAAAATATAAACTTTGTGTTCATAAATATGAAACTCCATTGTTTTCTGCCTGAATTCGCATTTGCTGGTTTTTGTACATAACCATCTAAATCTCCATTACTCAAGTCATCTGCAGTCACTCAGAACTGATGAAGCCTTATAAGAATAGCAAACAGGAGAACAGTAGTATGATTAAAACTAACTTAGTTCAAGGAAGAAGGAACTGTGGTTTATATTACACTGTCATAAGCAAAATATTAGGAAATAAATATTTCAGATAACTTCAGGTTCCAAGAAATACATACTAAAGACATTTTCTTTTCAAAATTACAATTGTGGTAGCGACATATTCTAATTTTTACCTTCATTGCTCAATATTATTAGCAAAACAATTGCAAAACCAATTGAACATGAGTGTCATGATTTTCTTCATCACAAATTCTATAATATAAGCCAATTTAAAAATACATATTCACACTATGTGTGAGTTGTAATATATTCCTAATCTTATAATTAAATTTATTTTTTCTCTATATTAACTTTAGCCTCAGTCTGCTATTGATAATTCCCACTTTCCCCCGCCCTTCTTTACTCTTAAAATAAGTCTAGTTCAAAATGGGAGGAAGAGACACTTTGGTACTTCTGTTATTACACTGGAATAGGCTTTTACTGTCAAGTAACAAACCTATCCTGTTGAACCTAAAGCTGAAGTTTCTAAAGTGAAATGTCCTTTTAGGAATTGGCTTGATCACCCTGGTCAGTGTTCTCAGTGGTTAGAGTGTTGGCCTGCACACCAAAGAGTCTCTGGTTCCATTCCTGGTCAAGGACAGGTACCTAGGTTGCAAGTTCAATCTCCAGTCCCAGTCTGGGTGTCTAGGAGAGGCAACCAATGATGTGTGTCTCTCTTTCATCGATGTTTCTCTCTCTTTCTCTCTCTCATGCCCTCCCATCCACTCTCTCTAAAAATCAACGGGTAAACATATTCTCAGGTGAGGATTAAAAAAATTGGCTTGATGAAATGTAAGGCAATGACAAGCATTTTTTTTCTGGTGCTTTAAAGGTGAACAATGAGCTTATAACATGTAGAACTTTTTAGTTAATATGACAAAGTATAGATACTGGATCTATTGGTATAAAAGTTTTCTAAACCATCATTTTATCTTACTTTCCAGTGATGAATATTTTGTGTTTACTATATCTTCAATGACTAAAGGAAAATGCTAAATTTATAGTGTAAGTTTCTAATAAAAGCAAATATTTAATATATAATAATCTGATATATGTAAAGAACCTGTTAATTTACCATAAACTATCCAGCTCCCTGGTGTTATCAATACCAGTAAAATAACAGAAGAATTCAAAATGTCTATTTTTCTGAAAAGCAAAAAAAGTGAGAAGATCTTGGTTCTAAAGTGATAGAAAAAAATAGCCAAAAGAGTCCACAATGGGCCCTGGCCGGTTGCCCAATGGTTAGAGAGTTGGCTTGTGGACCGAAGGGTCTGGGTTTGATTCCTGGTCAAGGGCATGTACCTGGGTTGCAGGCCTGATCCTGGCCTTGGTCGGGGCATGTATAGGAAGCAACTAGTCGATGTGTCTCTCACATCGATGTTTCTCTCTCTCTCATCCGTCCATTTCCACTCTCTCTCTAAAAAAAAAAAAAAAAAAAAAAAAAGCCTCAGGGTGTGTTCAAATCCCAGGTCTTTTACTTGCCTCAGCAAGGCCCCTGACTTCTTTAAGCCTCAGTTCCCTCCTGTGTTAAAGAGGAAATAAATAACAATGATAATAGGGTTTATTTCATAGTTTGTTGGCCATGGTGGTTGGGGGGTAAGGGAGGGGGGTCAGGTGAGATATTTCATCCTCTCCGAATTCTCTAAGCAGAGTTTTTATCTGGCTACTCAAATGTTTTTTAGAGATTAAAGATTAAATGTATGTAGAATTTCTAACCAAAACAACATGATGCCTGTGCGTATGTATGGTCAAATGTAAATAAGTATGGTTTCCCTGTGATTAGGTGAGAGGATTCAGTGAGATCACTTGCATAAGGGCTTAGTGATTTCATGGCAGCAGCAGGTAGGCCTATTTAATTGGAGTAGAGATGAAATGACAGGCGATATAAACGAGATGAGCTGGGTCTCCTGGCTCCTTATGCTGCTCTTCCCATAAACTCTCAATATCTGCTTTGCTGAGATAGATGCTGTGGCATTTGCATCTGTGGGTTCTGGTGGGGAGAATTTTTCTTACCACTGGTGGTGATATTATGAAGGAATGATGAGACCACCTGGGGGAGGTGGTGAAGCCCCCAGGATGGAGATCAGAAGGTCAAACCTGCACAGAATTTTCCCCAAGGTTGGAAAAAATAAACCCCCCATCTTCATCATTTTTAAAATTGAGAGGTGAAGAAATCAGTTTTTTAAAACCTTTTATTGAGAAATAATTACAAATACATAGGAAGCTGCTTTCATAACTGGAGCTAGGCCTGAGCAAAAAGTAGTTACTTGAGGGTTTTGATATAACAAATCAAGGTTTTTATAGGATTCGGAACATTTCTTCTATGGTTGCAATGTGCGTCCCCTTTCCTCTTTGAAAGTCTGGCCATCATATGTAAATACTTTGGGAAGTAACTTTACATTCTAATTCAGTTCTTCTCCTCTGTCATCATTTATGATTGCATTGGCGGAAAAGTATGTGTTCCACAAAAAGCAAAATGTGTTGAAGAAAGGCCAAATGGTGAAACAGATCCCATTTTAAAAAGTCATAAACAAGCTTACCGCGTTAAGTGGTGACATGAATAAATTGCTTTTGCAAGAAAATTCAGACTTAATATCATTACTAAGCCACAGCTGAAAGGCATAACTATATTTCAACTGGTAGTAATGACTGGCACCACCGGGTTAGAAATGATCTCATGATGGCATCATAATGACTTTCCTATTCAAATAAAAAACAAAGAAATTTTTGAATTTTATTGGGGTAGGTAAGGAGGTAATAATTTAATGATGACATAATTGATTTTATACTATATTCTTTCCTATGTTCTCCTCTGATCTCTAATAAAAATATGTCAAGATTTAAGAGACTGATTCTCATATTTTGGAGTAGCTATAGCTCCCAGTTTATAGGCATACCCATGACATTTGTAGCTCAATAAATTGATCTCCAGACCAATGAACACTATTATAATCAATAATTTTATGCATAAAATGAA
This sequence comes from Murina feae, assembly GCA_004026665.1. Lineage (NCBI taxonomy): Eukaryota > Metazoa > Chordata > Mammalia > Chiroptera > Vespertilionidae > Murina > Murina feae. The sequence goes on from PVJC01001533.1 coordinate 53,723, forward strand.
TATTTTATAATAAATGGAGAACAAAGTATTGTTGAAATAGAGATGCTGGGTGGGCACCTGTACTCACTAACCACACAAGCACAGAGGCTAGCTCTGGCACACCAGCTGGCATGAATTAGCAGCATTTGCCTAAGCGTGTCTAATAAATAGGATAGTCTCCTAAGAGGCTCTGTGACCTCTATTTTTAACAACACAAATATGATTATGTTTTTTTAAAATTCTTTATTGTTCAGATTATTACAGATGTTTCTTTTTTTTAACCCCCATAGCTCCCCTCCACCTGGTTCCCCCCCATCCTGTGCCCTAACCCCCACTACTGTCTTCATCCATAGATGTAAGATTTTTGTCCAGTCTCTTCCCATACCCCTCATGACCCCTTCCCCCTAAGAACTGTCAGTCCATTCCCTTTCTATGCCCTTACTTATGTTCTATTCACCAGTTTATTCTTTTCATCAGATATTTCTATTGACTTGTTATATTCACTTGTTGATAGATATGTATTTGTTGTCATTTTGTTGTTCATACTTTTTATTTTTACCTTTTTCTTCTTCCTCTTCTTCTTAAAGAATGCCCTTCAGCATTTCAAATAATCCTGGTTTGGTAGTGATGTACTCCTTTAGTTTTTTCTTGTCTGTGAAGCTCTTTATCTGACCATCAATTTTACATGATAGCCTTGCTGGGTAGAGTAATCTTGGTTGTAGGTTCCTGCTATTCATCACTTTGAATATTTCTTGCCACTCCCTTCTGGCCTGCATTGTTTCTGTTGAGAAATCAGCTGACAGTCGTATGGGTACTCCCTTGTAGGTAACTAACTGTTTTTCTCTTGCTGCTTTTAATATTCTCTCTTTGTCTTTTGCTCTTGGCATTTTAATTATGATGTGTCTTGGTGTGGTCCTCCTTGGATTCCTTTTGTTTGGGGTCCTCTGCACTTCCTGGACTTGGAAGTCTATTTCTTTTACCAGATAGGGGAAGTTTTCTGTCATTATTTCTTCAAATAGGTTTTCAATATCTTGCTCTCTCTCTTCTTCTGGCACCCCTATAATTCTGATGTTGGTACGCTTAAAGTTGTCCCAAATGCTCCTTACACTATCTTCACATTTCTGGATTCTTTTTTCTTTTTTCTCTGCCAGTTGGGTGCTTTTTGCTTTTTCATGTTTCAAATGTTTGACTTGATTATTGCAAACCTCTAGTCTGCTATTGGATCTCTGTATAATATTACTAAGTTTATCGGCGGATTCTAGAAAATTCTTGAAAAACCTTAAAACTGTAATTCTGAACTCTATATCCAGTAGTTTGCTTTCCTCCATTTCTGTCATTTGTGACCTGTTTATTTGTCTCTGCATTTTGGCTGCTTCCCTGCGTTGATAGAGTGGCTTTCTATGCTAGGTGTCCTATAGGGCCCAGTGATTCAGCCTCCCCAATCACCTGGGGTGGACACTCTTGTTGTACGCCTTTGAAGGCTGGGTGCACAGTCTTGTTGTAGTTATCACTGAGAGTTATCGCTGGGGGGAAATGACCTGCAGGCCTTTCTCCTCATTGTTTGGGGTTTGGAACTTTTGGAGTTCTGTCTCAGCTGTAGTCCCTTAGGTTATGTTGCAGGCAGGCAGGCGCATAGCTTGGGCGGGGTTGTAAGTTGGGTGGGGCGGGGTCTCAGAATCACCAGGGTGGAGCTTCCCGCAATGGCTGCCCCTCTGCTGCCTCTGCAGCTTCTCCTAAATTTGGCACCTCCAAGCCCTGGCATCTGCGCGCCCCTGAGTCCCCGAATCTCCGCATCAGTGATCACTGTGAACAGCTCCACTAGAACGCCATTGGTCTTCTGCCCCATTGCCTGACAGCCTGCATCACATTCAGTGCGACCCTAGAGTTTATAATCTTCCAAGCCGTGGACCCAGGTGCAGCCGCCCGCCACCCTTTCACCTGCGCGCGCTGCCTCCATTTCACACGTGTCTGTGCCTCTCAGTTTTGGCGCTGGGAACTTCTACTCAGTCTCAATGCACTCCTTCTCTTGCCTTCTAGTTGTAAAGCTTCCCCTCCCTTGGTTCTGAAGGATGGCCGTTTATCTGTATAGTCGTATTTTTATAATGTAGTTTTGGAGGCTGTGCATTTAGGTATATACCTCATGCCACCATCTTGGTTTTTATTCAAATATGATTATTTTTAATACAGAGCTACCTACTACTACATGTTTACCAATATCTCTTAGCATTCCTTCTTTTATCTCAACTGTTCCTTTGGGGATTATATTTCTCTGTCTCCAAGTTCTTAAGACATTGCTTTAGAAGAAAGATATTTCACCTTGTGAAAAATATGTGAATTTCACCTTGGAAGATGTTTCACTGACTATGTAACTCTAGGCTGATAGTTATTTTCTCTTACTATTTTGAAGATATTGTCCCATATTCTGATGGCTTCAGTCAAATTGCCATAGTTTTTAAGTTATCTGTGGTGGTCCTGGTGTTTTTTGTTTGTTTGATTTTAGTTTTAAAAAGATTGAATTCTTCAAAATTGAAGACTTTCCTGGTCAGAAACCAGGAAACGTTAGGAAGGGCTGGCTATACCTCAAAATCTACTTTTCCTTTTGCTTCACAAAATCCAGAGAATGAAAAAGCACAACACAGACCAAGAATTATGACCTGAGTAAGATTTAGAATATACATCAGTAAAATTCATCCACTTGGCAATTAACATATTTTCAATAAGAAATAAGTTCCTCACAAAGAGGGGGTTCCATATAAAACACTCCTCCAGACAGAATACCAGTTTTGAGTGCATGAGCCCTTACATAAGTTATCTGTGATTTTTACTGTCTAACTCCTTTTAGGAACTTTTTGTCTTTGGCAATATGTTGTTTCATTGTGTATTTGCTGTCTTTTTCTTTGAATTACATTGGGGTTATGAATCTGAGGGTTTGTGTTTTCATCATTTTGCAAAATTCTCAGCCAATGTCATTTTGAATGTTGCCTTTCCCTAATTCTGTTATCTCCTTCAGGAAATCTGATTAGACTTCTGTTAGACCGCCTTGCTCTAGTCTCCATGTTCACTGAGTTTCTCTTCAGTGTTTTCAATCAGCTGTTAGAATTCAACTACTATTTAGTAACTGAATTTCTAATTTAATTTCTAAAAGCTCTTTGGTCCATTTTTTATTTTTCCTGGTCATTTTTAATAGTCTTTTGATTGTTAGTTATATTTGAGTCTTGTATTTCTTTAAGCATATCAAGCATACTTATTTTATATCCTGTATGTAATAATTTCTAATCCTGTGGTCTTAATAGGTCTAATACAGAAGGGTTGGTTTTTGTTTTTTTTTCATTCTGTTGATTTGCTCATAGTGGTTTATTTTCTCACTTAATATATTTTTCATTCAGAACTCATGTTCTTTGGAATTTTGACTGTGGGAATATTTTGAGCTCAAGTTTAAAGTGTTTTCTTTTACATATTATTTATTTTTTTTCTCTGACAGTCATCTAGGGGAATTACGTAGCCAGGACAAGTTCAAATTAAATTCTTAGCTTTTGGTTTTTCAGGTCACTGAATTTTTTGAATTCATCCTCAAACCCATAGAAAGACTTGCTATGACTTTAAATTCTCAGGGAAAATTTTTCCAGACCCCTTTTTTAGAACCAAGTCTAGGACAGCTAAACATTTATTTCTTTATTCTCTCCTGAGTGTTTTATTTTGTCGTGTCAATTAATTAATAGGCTATTCATTAATAAATTATACTCAATTTGGGAGTTTCTGGACTCATGCTGGAGTCTCTCATTCCAAACTTCTTTCATAGTCTTCAATCCCATAAACAGAAGTAGCCCATTCAGGCCCAAACTCTAGGCCACCAGCAAATATCAGATACTCCCAGAGCAGTTGCCAATGCAATACTATGTTCACTGTCTGGGGCTATCTTTCTTGTGGTGAGGGGCTCAATTTCTTAACCATTCAGTTATTCATTTTGTATCCAGCATTTCTAATTGTTCTGTATTAGAAATGTTTTTAGGATAGCTTGTTTGCCATATTACCTAAAATAATAATCAAGTAGACCAAAAGAAGTAAAAAGATAAAATAAATAGCAAAATTAATACAGTAGGTCTACTTGATATATATATTAAACTCCTTATAAGGAACATGTTTTTTTCCCCAATACACATAGAATTTTTTTTTAAAGAATGACCATTTAATAGGCTGTAAAATCTGAAACCATTTAAAATTTGTAAGAGTTTTATTCATCAATTTTTAAATCTCTCACTAAACTTCTAGCTTTATTATAGCGTGAACTTTCCCCCGGCAAAATATTCCTAACACTATATTCTTAGCACATAGAACAATCTAAACTAATCTAATAAAAAAGTAATATGCAAATTGACCCTCACTCCATTACACCCAAGCCATGCCCACCAGCCAAGACACTCCCACCAGCCAATCAGAGCAGCTGTAGGCAAATTAACCCAGCCAAGATGGAGGCTGGCAGCCATGGAGCTAAGGCAAATAGGAGGCTTCTGTTGCACCATCGATGGAGGAAACTGCCTGCCTAGACCACTCAAGGCAACAAAGTTTCAATTATAAAAGCCACAGAGCTGAAGCAAACAGGAGGCTTCATTGCCTGCCTAGGCCTCTCTCTGCTCAAGGCAACAACGTTTTAATTATAGAAGATAAATAAACCCCAGAAACCTGATTCCAGCCAGCCTCGCTGGGATGTTGGGTCAATGGGAGCTGTGGGCAGCCTGAAAATGGCCCTCAGCCCCTCACCAGGCTGGCCATACCCTCATGGGGTGAGGGTCCTCACTGGGGCTTGGTCAGCCTGCAAACAGCCATCAGCTCCTAACCCAGGCTGGCCAGGCACGCCAGCAGGTGGACATCCCCCAAGGGGTCCCAGACTGTGAGAGGGCACAGGCCAGGCTAAGGGACCCCCTGAGTGCACAAATTTTTGTGCACGGGGCCCCTAGTACTTTATATTAGACATTTAATAAAAATGAATAAATAATAATAAATGAATGGAAAGCCTTTTTAACTTATTTCTAACAAATTCTCATCAAGATGTGTTCTATTGCTTTGCTTTAACAAATTAATGTGAATTTTTATTCATATTGAATATATTTTAAATTCATTACAACTAGATAAAAATTACTTTCCAGTTAATTCCCTCTAAACTTTAATTTGACTAAAGAATTGCATGTGGTCCATAGGAATCATAATTAATGAAATGACTTGTATCTAAACTTGAATTTACCAGGAAGGTGTATTCACTAAGTAGCAATAACTGGGCCTTCCTAAGTTCATGCTATAGATGTAAAAAGAGGTAAATGTTCTATCCCATTTAGTGAACAATGATAATCAAATGTACCAGACATAGTTACAAGGATGGATTCCATACCTTTCCATATCAGATGCTGAGGACATGGAAATGTTAACTTGAGAAATTCAGACCACCACAGAGCTTTCTCCTTCTTCCCAAGGGAAAGTGAGTCTCCTCTTACTTGTCACCTCTCCATCTATAGCACATCCTTAATGTTCACATTTTATATTCTCTTCAGCTGAGTATGGAAATGGTTAGTTACTTAAATGGTTCCAAAGCTACTGTTAAGCGAAAATACTTAAATGCAGAACAGATGTTCGAGCAATAAAGATATTACTTAGGTTGGCTGAAAAGCAGATAAAAGGGTAGGGGAGATCAACTCATGATGGATGAGCACTTACAGCTAAAGCAACTGCAATGAGAAGCAGCAGAAGGGTATAGACATGCAAAGGTGTGGGAGCCTCTGCCATGTTGCAAGGGGACCAAGGCCATAAGTACTGAAAAAAAGACCATGAAACAGAGGAGCCACCTCTGTTTCTGATTGCCCATGACCTTTACTGATGGGATAAGATGTCCTTTAGAGCAGAATGAATCTTCAGAGCAGTGGTTTCTCAGGTTGTTCCTTAAAAGTTGCAGCAGGGATCCAGTGGGTGGACAAATAGATGGGATGGTAAGCTCCCCACCCCCCGTCCCATGTCTCCACTGCATTAACCTGAGCAGTTCTATAGATGTTTCCTTTCTATTTTATTCCTCACCCAAGGATATGTTTACTGACTTTAGAGAGGGAGGATGAGAGAGAGAGAAATATAGATGAGAGATAGAAATATCAACCAGACTGGGGATGGAACATACAATCCAGGTACGTTCCCTGACCAGAAATCAAACCCATGCCCCTTCAATGCACGAGATGATGCTCCAACCAACTGAGCCACCTGACCAGGGCCAGAATTTTCCCTTTGAATAATAAATAATTTGGTTGTATGGAACTTTACAAATTTAACTATTTTGAACAATTAATGTATTAATATAGCTATGAAAGTTCCAATTTTTTAAAAAATATATTTTTATTTATTTCAGAGAAGAAATGAGGGAGAAAGAGAAAAACATCAATGATGAGAGAGAATCATTGATCAGCTGCTCCTGCATGCCCCCTACTGGGGATTGAGTCTGCCACCCGGACATGAGCCCTTGACCGGAATTGAAACCGGGACCCTTCAGTCAGCAAGCCAATGCTCTATCCACTGAGAAAAACTGGCTAGGCCCTAATTTTTTTTTTAATGACTAAGTAAACCTATAATAAAATAGCTTATACTAGCTTAGAAAGAGATAGCAAGGTCAACTAAATAAGTACAGAAACAAATTAAAGTATATAAAAATTTATGTATGATAAGGCATTTTAAAAAACTCAAACGGAAATGATAGATTATTCAATATATGATATAGGAGCCCTATCATACATAGGAGCCTGCCAGACTGGGTTAATAATTTCACTATGAAAAATAAAATCCTATAAATACTTGGATAAAATATAGGTGAATATTTTTTTAAAACTTGAGATGGAAAGGATTAGGAAACTAATCAGAACCCCAAAACCAAAATCAGAAAGGAAACTCACTAATTTTAATGATGTAAAATGTAAAGATGCCTATGTGGCAAAACATTAAAAGTAAGATTTAAAAAAAAATAAGATCTAAAAATAAACAACAAACAAGGAAAATATTTGGAACATAAAGACAGATAAGGGGTTGATATTCTTGACATATCAAATACTATTATATATGAAACAGCCAATGAAAAATATACTATAAGACAGTGATTGCACTGTACTAAAGATATGTGAATGGCCAATAAATATATGGCAAACTTAAACCTTACTAGCAAAGACATTAATTTTTTAAAATTTGATGAATAACATACAGTTTGTTAAACACACACACACACACACACACACACACACACACACACATGTAAAAGCCTAAGCCACCGTCCAACCATTTGACTGTCCAACTGGTAGTTATGATGTGCAATGACCATCAGGGGGCAGACACTCTGCTGACTGGTAGCTATGATGCACATGACCACCAGGAGGCAGAAGCTCAATGCAGGAGCTGCCAAGCTGTGGTGACTTGGCAGCTGTGGTTCTTGGGTGCTGCACCCAGAAGCAGAGTGGAAGAAGCCTGATTCTAGGGTACATCACCCAAGAACTTCCCTCTCACAATTAGGGACCCCTTAGGGGATATTGGAGAGCTGGTTTCAGCCCAATCCCTATAGGCTAGGCTGAGGGACCCCACTGGTGCACAAATCCGTGTATAATAAAAGATACTTTCATATACTCTTGGTGGCTTTATTATATGGGTACAATCTCTAATTGCTCAATTGACTAATTAAACAATTAGTATCTATAAAAAGTCAAAGTGTGCATACATTTTATCCTAAATATTTTATTTCTAGGAATTTATTCTGAGGAAATAATCAGATATATTTCCATATTATATATGTGGAGAATTGCTTATGAATGTGGGAAGGCTCCTTAGATGAAGAAAGTGGTAAAAAAAAGGACGAATGGAATGAGTGCATGCATAGAGCAGATGACCAGTAGTAGTAAGCTTGAAGAAGAAAGTGAAGAGCTTGATCTAGTTGTTTCTTGATTGAGAGAGAGAGAGAGAGAGAGAGAGAGAGAGAGAGAGAGAGAGGTTTCACAAGGCAGGGAGTGAATGTGAAGGTAAAAGTGGGCAGAACCATGAAGGGGCAAGAAGGTCTTCCTAAGTCCCATATCTGTTTGTTTAAAAAAATATGTCTCTCAGGTAACCCCAGACCCAGACCAAGATCCACATGACAAGAATCCAGAAAACCCTTGTCTGCTTGAATGACAAAGATTTAATCAAGATCTAATAGAAACTTACATTTATTTAAAAACTAGTGTCTGGGTGCACAGATTCATGCACATTGAAAGAAAATTAATTAGAAGAAATATTTTAATATCACTGTTTGCCCTTTCTCTATAACAGAAATGTCAACCAAATTATCAATTGACATTGACAGATTGAAACACACGCATGTGGTTAGCACCAGTGAGAGCTTTATATATATACACTGGAGGTCTGATGCATGAAATTCATTCAAGGAGATTCGCCCTCACAGCTGCAGCAGCTGCCTGAGCCCTTGCAGCCCCAGCTTCATCCAGAAGGTCATCGGGTAGGATGTCTGGAAGTACGTTTGGCTGTCCGGTCTAATTAGCATATTATGCTTTTATTATTATAGGTAGAATAAACTTGCTTAATTAGACTTACTTTCTGATGTACCTAAACTTTTTCCAGCCTAGTGAAGCACCCCAACTTCTCTTTCAGGTAATTGTTAGCAACACAGTAGTAAATATCAACACAAAGCAGATTATTATTGTAGATCACACAGGGAGAACAAAGGGTAAAATATTTAACTGTAGCAGTGTTTGACTATATTCTGTGCAGTGAGAAAACCTGAAGTCATTTTCAAGTTTCACCATTTCTTACTTCTTTTCAGTTGGGTCAAGTTTTTAAACTTTCTAAATCTCCATTTTCCAGCTAATGAAAAGAAAACAGGATTCTACCAAGTCTCCCATCTACCTACTCCAGGAATTCTGTGAGGATCAAATGAGATGAGGCATGGGAAAATGCTTCAAAAACATTTGGTTAAATTGTAAAATGTTTGCACCTGGGTATAAAGCAAGTCAGGTTCCTGGGCTGAAGAAACTGCAAGGAGGCTAGTCAGTAGGGAGAGGAAGCCAGACTTGCTACATGATGTCATTACCCATGCCCACAGTGACCTTTTCTGGGCTGGGCTGAGCTGTGGGCCACATTTTGTGCCATGGGATCTTGGCAACATCGGCTGTGATTTGGTGGGATGTCACTCTGGGTGGTGGCAGTGCCTGTGTCCCACTTGGGGGAAGCTGAGTGTTGGTTTGTCAACACCAGATCTGTGGTGCCGTTGTTTTTAAATGGCCAGTGTGTGTCATGGCAGCTCTTGCATTGAGCGACTGACCCCTGGTGGTCAGTGTGCATCAGGGCTACTGGTCAGATGGATGGATACTTAGCCTTTTATATATAGAGATAAATAAGGAGCATGGTATTTAGAACTGGTAGACCTTTGTAGCCCTACTTATTGACTGATGCTGGGTAAGCCACTTAAATTGTGAGGTAGATTTTCATGTGTTAAACAGGGACAATAGAATCTTTTTTAAAAAAACCTTTATCATTGAAAGTATTACATATGTCCCCTTTTTCCTCCCATTGGCTCCTCTTGCCCACCTCCCCTCCCCCCCCCACTCCAGGCCTTCACCACCCTATTGTCTGTGTCCATAAGTTATACATATATGTATACCAGTTTCTGTCAGAAAGGATTAAGGAGCCAGTGTATGTTTGTGCACAGTGTAAAGTAATGTGCTCCACTATGCGAGTTCCTATGCCTTGTGGAGACACATGCCATCATCTCAGTTTAAGTTATAGCTATTAGCACTGCTTAGGGCAGGTAGGCTCAGAATGGGTATCGCTCTATGTCACCTGGAGAATTCTGGATGTCAGATGGGGTTTGGAATTGAAAATTAAAAGCATAGAAACTCCTGAGAGGATAGGGTATTTTTTTTTTCCAAAAGCATAGCATGTCATCACCTCTCATCTACCTGCAAACATTAAGTGCCAGCATTTGCTGCATTCAGGCTTCATCTTGGTCCTTTAAAACCAGGTTAGAAAGTGAACCAAATACAGCCCTCTTGTCCTGCCCACCATACCTCCCACCTCAACTTTGATCTAACATATCACTTACAAATTGCTGGAAACTAATTGTTTTCAGCAACCTTAGTTGCTCTGAAAGGTCAGAGCTATGCACCCATTGTTTAAGTTGAAACATTGTTAGTTAAAGCAAACCTCCACCTGTTAATCACATGTAAATTCTTGCTTGGAATTTTCTGCCTAAAGGATATGGGTGTCTCCATAGCCTCAATAAAAGGCTGGCGAGGCTCAGGCATGGGTGGCAGTCTTTCCCACTAGAGGCAGACTCCCCGCCTGGCCCCCCAATCTTCCAAATTAATTCCTTCTAGTCTCTCTCTTCATTTTGTGTGCGGCCTTCTCCAGAACCTGAACCCTGAACGGGAACCCTGAGCCATGCGGGACATGAAAGGGGCTCCCACAACAAATAGGAAAATTGATAAACAACAGTATTGTGAGGAGTACAAGTGGACTGCTCAGCGATCTCCACAGGACACGTCTTGCCAGGAGCGATTCCCTATGTGATCCTTTTGGTGTGGGGCTGTGAGAAACAGCATTAGAGTAGCCATGAGTAAGCAAGAATCCTGTGTGTGTGGAGGATCCGAGCCGCTGTGGCTCACCTAGGTACCACTTTACAACGTCCATCATCACATCAGCAGAACCACAACAAGATCCGTGCAAGCCAAAGGGGAAAGCGTCTTTGTAAAACTGAAGACAGCTGCTTCCATAATAGAACTAATTGCACGCTGCATCACAGAACTAAATTAGTAGTGAAAACAGTTATAAAAACTGACAGACAGTGAAGCATGACTCACTGAGCAACTGCTGCCAGCCAGGCACATTGTCATTGGCTACTGTTCAAAAACCCACACCTGCATGTTTTGAATAGTAAACATATAAGAAGTAATTACTAAGAAAACATATGCCACTCTTCAAATGTGACAACACTACATTTTTTTTTCCCTTGGGACTGTGAGTGGCACAGGACTAACTAAACTGACCACATGCCCAGGAGTCTTAGCAGATGAACTAAAGCAGAACCAAAGGCTATAAACCCCTGTTCATACATAAAAGACTAGTTTTAGCTTAAGTAGCTCTAAGGGCTCTGTTTTGCTGACAGGATTCCTAGAGTCTTCTGGACTGTCAATCAAGGAAAAATTAACATAGAGATGTAAGAAACATCAATTCTGAAATGCATATGAATGTATGGCTCAGCTTAAGTATTCAAGCCTCGGTGAGTTGGGGTGTCTTCCCTGGCTTTCCTCACAGCTATATAGTAATTGCTGTCTCAATAAAAACCAGATGTTCAGAGAAGACTTCATCTGTTCCTGCAGACTAAACTCACAATTCTGCCTCCTCTGCTGCAATCTGCTGTAGAGAATTCAAAGGTTCTCCACACTGTACATATATACTTTGTGCCAGGTACAACTGAAAGTGTGTTCACTTGCCATGGATAGGTGGTTACTAGTGATAACAAACTCCTTGGCTTTTGACCAACCAAGTGGAGGGTAATGACCACCGGGCATGGCAATTTATCCTTAGTCAACAGCTCAAACCCCCGTCAAATATTTTGAAGTATTCCAATTGTGTTGAACCACATTTATCAGCAAAGCAGGGTGAACAGAATTTCATTCTGAAACAAACCACAGAACAGAATCTGTTCAATGTCCTCCTGAAGTTCGTGTGTGTGTGGAATGTTCTAGCTTTCGTAACAGAGCCTTGGGGTTGTTGGTGAGTTGTAAAAACTATATGGTGACTAATCCTTCTTTCTCCTGCTCACTAATTAGTCAAAACCAGACATAAATCCAAAAACACTTGAGAGAACCCTGCTGGTTTTTTGTAGGTGTATACTAAAACCATTCAGCGTTCTCTTCATGTGAAAGACAGCAGAGAATTATATAAATATTTTTCAAAGGTCATATGACTTCACCAGTTCTAGAGAACCCTGTATAAGCAACAGGAGGGATGGGACAATTGGTTTGAGACTGTGAGGAGTATGTTTTCACTTCTAGATGAGAAACCTGTGGATAGTATTTATAATTTGTATTGCAATTATTTGCTAATTTTTTAATTGAGATATAATTGACATATAAAATTGTATTAATTTTAGGTGTACAATATAATGACTTGAAATATGTATATATTGTGAAATTATATCATAAGGTTAGTTAACATCCATCACCATACATAGTTATAATTATTTTTCTTGTGATGAGAACTTTTAAGATCTACTCTCTTATCCACTATCATTAACTGTAGTCACCAAGCTGTATATTGTGTCCCCTGGACTTACTTTTCTTGAAGTGGAAATCTGTACCCTTTGACACCCTTCACCCATTTCACCATCTCTTATTCATTTTATCTCCCATGTTATTCACTTTTGAATCTCCAACACTTAGCGTTAGGGCCGATAAATCTTGGCATTTGTAGGATCCTCCTTATCTGAATTTGCCTCTTTGGTCACTCCAGAACTCAACATGATTGACAGGCTTAGCTAAGGAACAACTTCCTGCCCCAGAAGCCAGAGTAAGCTGTTTCTCCTCAGAGCAACAGAGAGGTCTGCAGAGCAGCTGTCATCCTACAGGCTGATTCAAAGCATGAGGCACCAATGTGCAAGCTAATTAGATTCTCAGGTCTCATTCTTCAAGGGCTGTTTCTGAAGGAGGCAGGGAGAGGCTCCATTAAGCTTAAGCGTCTTGTCGGTCAGTAGCATTCATGGCTAGACCAGTCATCAGTATGAAAGCATGACAATTTGGATCACAAATCTCTTTTTAGCTTTATTAGTTGTTGCAGAATCAAAATGTTAAGCTGGAGGATTACAGCAGAGAATAGAAACATTCATCCTATTTGCATTTAACTGCAAGGGCCAAATGTAGGTAGCCTTTGGAGTGTGTAAGAGTTAAATAGTGAAAGTTTACGGTTGTAGGCATGGCTCTAAAAATAACTAAGATATATGTTTAAGAAGCCTAGATTATCTGGAAATATTAAACATGGAAGTATAAAACACTAAGGAGTTAAATGTATCTGCCAACATTGAAAATCTTTCAGAAACCATGTTATCAGCTTCTTGTTAGCAATAACATAAAACTTAGTGCCAGCCAAGTGCTAACAAATAGTCTTTTATGCTGGCAGCACACTAATTCTTTGGTCTAAAATTTTTCCCCCTTCTCGTATGGCAATATTTTAGCAAGCTGTTGAGTTTTACTACTTCAGCTTTAGGAACTAAGCATCAGGAGCTCTGAGCAGCTTGGGATTTCCTTCTTTTAATTTTTGTGTGTCCCCTCAAAACATAGGAACTGTTACTACTCTTTAAACAAAATTACTAAAAAAAAATTAGAAAACATTGGGCTAAATTTTAAAAAATATCAATTCAATAAAAGAACAGTACCTCTGCTACTCTAGGATGTGGGAGTCAGATTGCCTTTGGAATGAAAGAAGTACATCCATTTCCTGACTCTCCTCCCTCCCAGAGGTTCCAGTGGGACCAGGGAGGGAATGACCCTGCAAGGGAATGACTCCATGGTAAGTTATGAAACAGACACGAGAGATTTTAAGACTAGCCCCAGGGTGGCCATGGAGCTTAGGGGGAGCCCGACCCTGCAGACTGCTCAGCAGTTTCTAACATGTTCTCCTGCCCTAAGTGAGTGATGAGATCCCTCTATCCCATTTCCCGGACTCTATCCTCTATAGTGCTGTCAAAACAATTTTTCTAAAAGCAAGTCTGGTCCAGCCGGCATGGCTCAGCGGTTGAGTATCGACCTCTGACTCAGGAGGTCACAGTTTGATTCCAGTTAGGGCACCTGCCCAGGTTGCGGGCTTCATCCGCAGTGGAGGGTGTGCAGGAAGCAGCTGATCAATGATTCTCTCTCATCATTGAAGCTTCTCTCTCCCTTCCGCTCTGAAATAAATAAAAATCTTTTTTTAAAAAAATAAATAATAAAAATAAAAACAAGACTGACTATGTCACTTCCTGGTTTAAAACTCCTCCGTGGCTCCTCATTATCCAAAGGAAATTTCCAAGCTCCTGAAATTGGTGCATGACTGGTGCAGACCCTCTTCTCTCTCTCCCTGACATATCTTCAACACTTCAGCAGTGCAAGCATGCAGGCTGCCCCACAAATTCACCATGTATTTTAGGTCTTCATGGCTTCTCAATGCTGTTTCTTCTGCCTAGAAAGTCTTTCCTCAGAATGATTATCCAGGATGAACCTGGAATATGAACCAGGAGTAAATTATTCTCCTGAGTTCATGTTATGATGCACAAACCATTACATTACTAGGCAAGAGTGGCAAAAGAAAATTAAGAAAATACATGGATAGAAAACAATAAACAACATAATTTGCATTTAAAGACAACATTTATTATAAAAGTGGTACATATTTTATAGACTTTTTAAAAATTGGCCTAAACAGTAAACGAGAAAATGCAAATTGCCTATAATTTCATCATTTGGAAGATCACTGGCACCATTTTGGAGTTTGCAACAGTTTCTTCCTGTTACCTCTGGGTAAATATATATGTAAACTATATGTATTGGTCTAGTTTTTCTAACACCATTTATGGAAAAGACTGACCTTTCCTAATTGTATATTCCTACATCCTTTGTCATAGATTAATTGACCATATATAAGCGTGAGTTAATATCTGGGCTTTCTAGTACGTTCCATCGAGCTATTTGTCTCTTTTTGTGCTAGTACCCTACTGTTTTGATTACTATAGCTTAGTAGTATAGTTTTAAATCAGGAAGTGTCATACATCCAACATTGTTCTTCTTTCTCAAGATTGGTTTGGTTATTCTGGGTCTTTTATGGTTCCATATATATTTTAGGATTATTTGTTCTAGTTCTGTGAAAAAATACAATATTTTGATAGGAATTGCATTAAATCTGTACATTACTTTGGTATATATAGACATTTTAACAATATTATTTTTTCCAATTCATGAGCACAATGTATCCTTCCATTTGTGTCATCTTCAGTTTCTTTCACTAGTGTCTTATAGTTTCAGAGTATAGGTCTTTTGTCTCCTTGGTTAAATTTATTCCTAGGTATTTTATTATTTTTGATGCAATTATAAATGGATGGTTTCTTAATTCCTCTTTCTGATATTTCATTGTTAGTGTACAGAAAGTCCACAGATTTCTGTATATAAAAGTTTTACCTGCAAATTTACTGATTTTATTTATTAATTCTAATAGTTTTTTGTTGGGGTCTTTAGTGTTTTCTCTACATAGTATCATGTCATCTGCAAATAGTGACAGTTTTACATCTTCTTTTTCAATTTATATGCCTTTTATTTCTTTTTTCTTGTCTGATTGCTATAGCTAGGATTTCCAATACTGTGGTGAATAAAGGTGATGAGTGGGCATCCATTCTTGTTCCTGATCTTAAGGAGAAAGCTTTCAGCATTTCACCATTGAGTATGATATACATTTTTCTTAAGATCACATGGGATAGCCACTAAATTATTTTGGAGACATAAAGAACATAAAAGTATAGAGATCATAAAAAATATGATTTCAAATAACAATAGAATTAAAATAGAAATCAGTAACAGACATATCTGGACAATATTTCTAAATATTTGGAAATTAACATACTTTTTAATAGTAAATGAGTTAAGGAATTCTCAAAAGAGAAATTTTAAAATATTTTAAATTAAATGAAAATGAAAATATGACATCAAATTATGTGGGAGGCAGCAAATGCAATGCTTAGGAGACAACTTATAGCATTAAATATCCATAGGAAAGACCTGAATTTAGCCATGTCTGCCTTTGTTAAATGAATAAGATTTTTATTTATAAAAATGATTATTTTTAATACACTGAAAAATGTAATGGTCTAGGACAGATGTTCCTGGGTTTACAACAGATTTCACATATTCAACTTTGATCAAGTATTAAAGTACATAAAATCTCAACATTTAGTCTATCTTTTGCCATACATGAAAATACAAAACATTTATATGCAAATAGTTACCTTAGAATGAGAACATCTTAACTAATAAAAGCGTAATATTGAAATTAACCGTTTCTCCAGGACAGGGTAAGCCACGCCCACCAGCCAATCAGAGCGGCTGTATGCAAATTATCCCAGCCAACATGGAGGCCGCCACTCACGGACCTGAGTAAACGGCAGCTTCCATTGCAGCAGGAGTGAAAGTGAAACTGCTGCCCGCTCCGCTCCGCTATCCTGGCTCAACCAAAACACATTTTTGCAACAAAATAACAATCATAGAATCCTCGGGAGCTGAAGGAAACAGCAGGCCTGACCTGAGCACTAAGTAACATTGTTGCATTATAGACTCCGCGAGGTGAAGTGGAGAGGAGGCTTTGTTAGTTAGTAGGCCGCCTTAAAGGAACAGTGTATCAATTATAGAAGATAAACAAACCCCAGAAAACTGCGTCCAGCCAGCCTTGCTGGGACATTGGGTCAATGGGAGCTGTGGGCAGCCTTAAAGCCTGAAAGTGCCAATCAGCCTGTCACCCACGCTGGCCACAACCCAGTGGGGTGAGGGACGTTCCTGGGGGGCTTGGCCAGCCTGCACACAGCCATCAGCCCGTCACCCAGGCTGGTCAGGTGTGCCAGCAGGTGGACATCCCCAGAGGGGTCCCAGACTGTGAGAGGGCACAGGCCAGGTTGAGGGACCTCCCGAGTGCACAGAGCAGCTGCAGGGCAGAACAGTGCAGGACCAAGGACCCGTGAGTGGGGAAGAGGCAGCAGGGTTGGCAGCCTACTTGGTGGCTCCCCAGGCCCTTTGTGGGGCACCCGGGAGTGGGAAAGAGGTGGTGGGGGCCGAGGGCCTGCTTGGCAGCTTCTTAGGCCCTTTGAGGGGCACCGGGGAGCAGGTAACAGGTGGCGGGGGGTCAGCAGCCTGCTTGGAGGCTGCCCAGGCCCTTTGCGGGGCACTGGGGAGCAGGAAAGCAAGGCTGCAGGGGCTGGGGTCCTGCTTGGTGGCTCCCCAGACCCCTTGGCGGCACCGGGGAGTGGGAAAGGAAGGCAGCAGGGGACGGGTGAGTGGGAAAGAGTCAGTGGCCTGCTTGGCAGCTTCCCAGGTCCCTTCTGGGGATCAGGGAGCAGGAAAAAGCTGGCCTGACCACGAGGCAGGGTTTTCCCTGCTTCCTGGTGGCTGGAGGAAGATGGGCAGTAGGCAAGCTTGGGAGGCAGGCAGCACCCAGACCTGGCCACAGTTCAAAAAAAGAGAACAACATGCAGGGGAGGGCAAGAGTCTGAGAGATCAACATAGAGGAGGTGCCTGCTCCAAGCCTGGGGGCAGGCCCCCAACAGGTAGACACATACAGGAGGACTGCTCTGAGCCTCAGATGCGGCTGGGGGCAGGTCCCCAGTGGTCACACACACACACACACACACACACATAAAAGGCGCCTGGCAGACTGGGGCCATCATAGGACATCCACTGAGGAGTTCCAGACTGTGAGAGGGGGCAGGCTGGGCTGAGGGACCCCCACCCTTCCCCCTCCCCTCACCCGTGCACGAATTTTGTGCACCGGGCCCCTAGTAAGTTAAATAATAGCTGTCATAATTTTTTATCTTACAATCCCTTTGCAGTCTTAAAACTTATTGACAATACCAAAGAAATTATATTTATATGAATTATAACGATTAATATCTACCATATTATTGATAATTTTTTAAAAAAATTGTTTATTAATGTATTGTTCAATAACAATAATAAATCCACAACATGTTAATGTAAGAAATATATTTCAATGCCAAGTAACTCTATTTTCAAAACCAAAAACATTTAGCAAGATGAGTGACATTTTTAATTTTTTAAAATCTCTTCAATATCTTAATACAAAACAACTAGATTCTCATATGTTTCTGCATTCAATCTGTGATGGTATATTGTGAAGTATATCAAGAAAATCCAGCCTCATATAGATATGTGGTTGGAATAGGGAGGAGTATTTTAATAGCCTTTTTGGAGAATTGTGATTATTCTTTGATACTACTACAAAACTCAACAAGTGTCCATTTCTTAAAGGAGACAGAGTGGAATCTGCCAGTGGAATCTGAAACTCTGTCAATGAACTTCCCTGTTCTTTATACCAAGCAATTAAAATCAGTTTCTCTATTTTGCACTTCAGATTGATCTTTTCCTCAAGTCTGATTTTGTATTGGTCATTTGGAAAATGTTGCTTCACTGAGTTATATAGATTTTCTAAATGTTGACACATTTCATAACACAGAATCAACAAATCACATTCATTAATATCACACCAGTCTTATCAGAAAAGCCCATAAGTATTGTACATATTGGGAAGCTGTCAGGCTCACAGTGGCAGATACAAATTTTCTAA
The DNA here is from genome assembly GCA_004026665.1 of Murina feae. Taxonomy (NCBI): domain Eukaryota; kingdom Metazoa; phylum Chordata; class Mammalia; order Chiroptera; family Vespertilionidae; genus Murina; species Murina feae. Next base: position 72,074 of record PVJC01001533.1, read on the forward strand.
AATTCTAACTTTTGCTTGATAGTTCAAATGTTATTGTCGGCAACAAATACTGTCAGTTGTCTTTCTTAAAGTGACAAGCTCACTTTGTGCATTTCTGACAAAACCTCTGCCAAATACCCAAATCTGAACAAGTCATTCCTTCAAGCAAAAACAAAATGGCACTCTATGAAAATAAAACAAAGAGCAGCTACTCGAGCTCTCCACTCAGTCTGCACAGACACATACCATAGTCAGCACGCAGCAGTGCTTTACGTACACTCCCCACTTTGTCACACTGAAAAGAAGTATATTCAAGGGTTGAGGTCTAATAAAGTAATTTTCACTCCGCCCTAGCCAGTGTGGCTCTGTTGGTTGGAATTTCATCCCATGCACCAAAAGTTTGCAGGTTTTATTCCTGGTCAGGACACATACCCAGATTGTAGATTTGATTTGGGATGTATGTGGGAGGCAACCAATTGATGTTTCTCTCTCACATCAGTGTTTCTCCTCTCTCTCTCTCTAAAAATCAATAACAATTTTAAAAATAATAATTTCACTCTGTCAAAGATATTCTTAAATGACACCAGCCCCCCTTTTTTCCCTGTGAGTGTGTCGTGATAAAAAATACAACTATTAGCAATTTGGTGTCGCTACCTTTATTCAGACTAAGGCATTGCCGCGTTTACCCACTATTGCTTTTGTATCATCAGCACAGTAAAAAAGGCAGACAATGTCTTCTTATTCTTATGAAAAATAGTTTTGAAGCCATAGACCTCTTGAAGGGGGACCTCTCAGACTTTGAAATTTGCCGTGTAGGGAGATATATGACAAAAATAAAGAGGCCTTTGTCACTCGTGATCAAATAACTCCGTGTCTGCTGCATCTGCCACCATCCTAAGGATATTATAATCTTCTGAGGTAGCATAGGCATGGTAGAATGAAAAGGCTAACTATGAAGTAACTGTAATACATGAACTTGGGACATTCTAATTTTATCGGAGAGAAATTGTGAGTATAGTATTTAAACAGCCTAGGATTCAGGCCACAGTATGGTGATTTTTACAGGCGACTATTCTAGAAGGTGGCAACAGGTAATGAAAATTGTAACTATTGCAGATTGATGGAGATGGTGGGGCGAGTAAACTGCATCTCAGGGGAAACATAGCGAAGATCAGCTAGCCATGGAGCTGCGGCCAACACAGGGCCTGCCATTCCTGAGCACACACACAACCTGCAGTGAACGAAATGCTGGGCACAACTTCACTCGGATGAAAAAGGAGGTGAGCACATCTGAGCTGACATGACAGAATTAAGATATGGCTCACTCAGGTATCTGTGGTTTTGGGTATCAGCTTGCTTTGCTCTTGCAGTCATGTAGCTGCATCTGTAAGAAATGTAACCTCTGTTCAGGAAGTAGTGTGTGAAAGGCCAGTGAAAGACATCCATGCATTCTGGATGCCTGAGGAGTCCATTAGCACAAAAAGTGATACCCATCTATACCAAGAGCAAAGGCCTTTTCTTATTAACAAACGCAGTTGGGATATTAAGCAATCCCACAGCCTCCTGCAGTCAACTGCTTTAATCCTCCTCCTTACTTTTATGGGGGGGGAATTCTTCCGGGGACTGAAGTAAAAGCAGAAGTGGATGTAAACAAAATTAAAAAGTCAGGTTTTCAGGCTGTATCTGTAATAAGCTTTCAGCTGAAATGAAATGTAATTAGCAAGCACGATAATGCAGTTTGCTCCATTTAGCTCTTCAGTGGTTTATAAACAAATTCTGCCGGTTAACTTGTAAAACAGATGCATCCACTACACTCTGGCTAAGCACGTTAGAGAAGACAGCCTCGCGCAGGTGCAAGGAATACAACAGGATGATTCACTTATCCATTTACCAGCCAGGAATGTTGGCAACAATGAACATGCACCATTTTAAAATGCTCCCCAGTAAAGAAGGTTAAGGAATATTTCTTCCGAGAGATCATGAAAGAAAGGTGGGAGGGCAGCACACCAAATCCTCAAAGTAAACATTTGTCTCTTCATTCAGGTGCAATAAATTACGGAGTTAGCACATCGAAGAGCAGAGCATAGTCACCACTATTTTGTAGCGGAAAGAAGACAAGGAATATTAAGAGACTGAGGATTTCCCCCTTTGATATTCCAGAAGACCAGTTAGAAGGTGTGACTGGCCTAAAGGAAAAACTTATTTGTCTTTGTTTTGCCACGTCCCCTAAAAATTACGTCCAATTCTAACTCTTCTAACTCCTCCAACTTCCACCAACTCTCATTCTCACTTCCTCCTCTGAAATTACTATCCTTACGGCCCTTAACCTGTTTCCCCTGTGCTACTTGTGGGCATGTTCATCTCCCTAACAGAATGGCACAGAAACCATTACTTACGTCTCTTGGTATTCTTACTAGCTAGCACCATGGTCTATGGTAGAGAATTCAAATATACAGTGATGAAGAGATAAGAGAAGGGCGTATGTGTGTATCTGAAGGATTGGTTCATAGACATGGGAACTGATTTTTGACAGAGTGAACTTCTTTACCAAAATTTCGCAACAAAACAGACACTATAAATGCAGATCATATCTCTTTGTCTCAGTGGCTTTAGCCTTCATAATGGCTGTAAATCAGCAAGTACTAAATAATAATTATTCTGTACTTATGTGAAAGTCTTCAACTAAACACCCTCAGATAAACACCCTTACAAGAGAAAATATGCCGCCTTAGGGTGTCAGCCTAAAAATGGTTCATCAGAAATAAATATTATTAAAAATTTTTGTATTAGCTCTGTCTTATGAAAACTCTACATCAAAACACACAGCCGGATGTGTCTTATCGTCTGACACTTGGTGTCTGTCTTGAAGGTGGTCAGGTCCATCTCTTCTATAAGCCACTGATGTACAAATCTATAAACGTTAAGTCTACTTTCCCCAGGTAACAAAACAAGCACGAGTACTTTTGACCAGGTCCTTATTCATTACATTTACTCAACAAATATGCATTGAACATCAACTATGTGCTTGCTCCAGTTTTAGAAATTTAGAACATAGAAGTGAACCAAACAAGAAAAAAAGCACCTCTCGCCTTCATAGTGTTCATATTCTATTGAGGAAGACAAACAATGAGCAGATACTGGAAACATAGGACAGGGTGAGAGAGGAATGGGAGTAGGAGGTTAGGGTGGGGTGTTCAATTGTAGTGAGGGTGCTCAAGAGACCAAGATAATGACATTTAAACCAACACTTGAAGGAGGAGGAAGTTAGCCATGAAAACAGCTTCCCCAATCTTCTAATAGAATTTGAAATTTTACATTTGGTTCAGTCATTGAGTCTATCCAGTTGGGCTCATTTAGCACACACATCTCTCACATCCTCAACTTGTTAGTTTATTCATTTATTTAACAAATACTTATTGATTACATAGGGTGTGTCGCATACTGCCAGGCTTTAAGGATATATTAACATGGTCCCTGTATCAAGGAGCTCAAAACCAAAACAGTGAGGCAGACGAGTGGGTAAATAACTTACAATGCTACAAGAGAGACCTAAGCAGAGACCATAAGATCCAGAGAAAGGGGAGATTAATTTCCCAAAAGAATTAAGGAACTCTTCACAGAGGGATGATGGCATTTCAATAAGGTCTCTAAAAATACTTATAAAAATCCAAGGTGATAAAAATATTGGAAATTAACTAGTACCTTGATTCTACTAGACACAAAAGGTATATAGGATTACCATTCATAATATTTTCTAGAAATGCTGAAATGTCTGGATTATTACAATATTAACTATCAATAATAACAGGGTAAATGTAAAAGTTTCTTTAACACTGAGCATCTTCATGTTCTGATCCTTGTCATGGATTCTTATTTCATCTCTCAGGCAGTTTTCTTTCAAAGATTGATAGACATATGAACAATTATTGTGCATTTTCAAGCAAAGCCATTAGACCGGATCTCACACAAAGAAACTTCACTTAATATTTTTCCTAACAGAGGAGACATTGTCATATATGTATTCCATATTTATGATTTTAAAGTGCTTTCATGTTGTATTATTAGGCCATCTTTTTATTCCTTATGACTACTTTACACACAATATCTCCAATATGTCTTTTAGCTCCAAAACAATAAAATCTCTCCAAGATAGGCATTTTCTCTACCCTCAGAACTAAGGTTTATGATGCACATTATAGATCCAGATTACAGCAACAGTTTTGCTTATTGTGGGCATCTAGACAGGCGCCTAAGAACAATTCATGAGTTCCTTTTCCCTGCAGCCTATATTCTTTGAATGATTCTATATTCTTTAAGACTCAGCTCAACTTAGCGGAACTAGGAACCTTTTTAGATTGTTCTCTAAATTTCACCTCTTTGCATCTGCTCTTGCCCAGTGACTGTCCCACCTCAGCTTTTGTTGAGTCTACCCCTAGGTACCCTACAGGGCCTAAAATGGACCAGTATTCCTCCGGCTCCATCAGGAGTTTGGGAGGAATTCAAGAGGATGACATCTCCTTAGGAATGCTTCACTGAATTTTTTTTCTGGCCTTTGGCCACTGGAGAAAGCAGGTCACTGGAAGTTAAGGGATCACTGTATTTTTTTGTTCTCATTAGGGCCCTCATACTTCCAAGCCACCTCCTGGGGTTTGTTTGTTCTCCTCTTTGTTCTCTCCAGGCCCCAAGAACATGCTCCTGTCTCCCTACCATGATCCTGAACAGATGTACGAAAACCACCCCATGGGATCACAGCACTCATCCTAACTCCATTCAGCAATCTTAGACCTGGTCTCAGTTCCCAGGTTTCCCGGATAAGACCTTGGTGATACCTTACCTGTAATAGATGTGAACAAGCTCTGCTACTACCTGGGCACTGTGTTATACTGTACCCTACCCTGACCTTGACCAGAGCAGCAACTCTTTCCCTATGTTCTCTTAAGTTCTTGCTAATTCCCTCCCTGCTGTCTTCCTTCCACCACCACCTGCCCACTGCAACCCTACCCTGTCTCTCCCCTCCCCTCCTAGTGTCTCTTAGTCCAGACAAGCTAAGGAGGAGCCTTGTCTTGCAAGCCTGCCTAGACTCGGCACTAGATGCCAACCCCACCAAGATCTCGGTCTTTTCTCATTGCCATGCTGCATTATAAACATCAGCTAGAGCCTGAAGAGCAACCACCCTAGAACCAACTCTAAAGTCAAGTCCTGATGTTCATAGATATCCATGAATAGTTGTTGAGAGTTTTGCTTTAGTAAAGTAATGTCTTCTGCAAAGGAGGGAGCAGAACAACAATTTTTATGCCAGGATGTAGGGATCCCTGGAGCTCCTCCACAGCAATTCAGAATGCATTCTTATCACAGTGAAAACTCTTCCTATACATCTCACCAAGGACATTTTTAAACCCAAGAGTGTATTTGTTTTTAGAAGATCACAGTTACTACACATGAAAAACATTTTATTTGTATCTCCCCAAAATGGATGAAGTTAGTGTAAAGCACCCGGAAAACTATTTCTGTAAAGTGATGGTCCTATTTAGAAATGCTACCTTTTTGTGCTTAAAATAATCCTAAGTGGAAACCCTTTTTCAGGAACTGCAATTTCTTTTGCCAAGAACTAAAGCCATGTAAATTCTTTCCTAATGCAAAGAATTTTAGCATGCTTATGATTATAAAATGTCAAATTATTTGGCATTTTATGAGTTAGGGAATGAACATTGGTTTTTCTTCATCTGAGATGAAAATGGAAAGAGAACTGTCTTTATAATATGCAAAAGTACTCTGTGACTGTGAGCCACCAGATAATTACACAATGGTGCTATCCAGAGAAGCCCCTACAATAGACTACTGTGGAAATTCAAGGAGGCCTTCATGGTAGGGACGAGAGTGAATTTGAAATCGGCATTCGTTTGCTTTACAAATTAATATTTTTAATTAAAAAATTTTCCTCTATGCAATATTTCATCTTTTTTTTTTTTTCTAGAAAAGAATTTTCCTGGGGAAGGGATATGGGCAGGCCACTACATGCTGATGACTTTATGTAACATTAGCAGTCTCCGGGGTGTGGAGTAAGAAGGTGATTGTATCATAGGAGAGGAGGGCAGTTATCTAATGGCTGTTCAACACACTTCATTGTTTCCTCCAAACCAGAGTGAGCTGCAAAGTAGACCATCTTGGCAATAGATGTTTCATTTTCACTTGTGTTATTTTGAGGTAGATATTGGATAAGTTGCATTAAATTTCTTTAGCTTGGGAATATATATTAGAAAAAATTTCTAAGTTTGTCAACATATTTCAGGGTGTGGTGCAGAAAATCATGGTGGCAGGATGCTGTGGTATAGTGCATGAAAAGGTCTCTCTCTCTCTCTCTCTCTCTCTCTCTCTCCCTTTCTCCCTTTTCCCCTCTCCCTCTACCCCTCCCTCCCTCCCCACACACTCTAGCAGTGCTCCTCAGCATCTCATGTGCATACAGATCAGCTGGGGATGTTGATGAAGTGCAGATTCTGATTAAGTAGGCCTGGGATGGGTTTGATAGTCTGTATTGCTAACAAGCTCCAGGTGATGCCTATGTTGCTGGTCTAGGGACCACACTTTGAGTAGTAAGGCCTAAGAGACAAAATTGTTTTACCCTAGTGTTAGGGTAAATTTTGCTCATTTCAGTTGTCTTCTCAAATTTATCCAACATTATTGGGCAAATGAGCATATATACAATTGGCAGTTGATTTTTTAATAACATGGGGTCAGTCTGACTGCACAAAACTCCTCTATCTACACCAGGAATTGTCCCTGAGGGATAAAGAACTATTGTGATTCCATTGGATTTAAACCCGGGAGTCTGAATTTTGCAAATCATTTAAGCGCAGGGACATTACCTGGGAAGGAGCTGACATCATGAACCATGCTTACTTCTATTGTGAGAATTACTGGGAAAAGCAAAAGGAAATCTAAAATTCTTTGTTGATTTTAATGATTTCCAAAGAGTAATAAACAAAAATAACTCAAAACATGCCATTGGGACAAATGAGGTTTGCTTTCTAAGAATGGGACTCAGGAGCCAGTTAAGCAGTGTGTAACAGAGAGTACAGCCCGCACATTCTGCTATCCCATGAAAAGCATAATTTACAGAGTCATGGTAATAATAACAATGATAACGATGCGAATTAATAAACACACCAGTGAAACCACCGTTCAAATACATGTTGGGTAATTTAATTAGCCTTGGCTGCACTTTCTCTGTCAATCCCAAACTTACGGGGATTGAATTGTTAAGTACATTTTTCACTCTGTGATTCTGAGAAGTTTATTTTTACCTGGCAAATTATTTTAAACGTGAGACAAAGCAGGGCTGCGGTGGTGAAATCACATAGGAAGTCTGCGTTCCTGCTTCCCCGGCCTGGGCTCTGGCTGCTCCAGACCCCGTGCACAGAAAGCTGGTGTGAATTTCAGATCCCGGGTCTGCTCTAAATCACGAGAACCGGAGAAATTAGAAGTGACACCATTTACCCAGGGGCCTCTGCCGAGGAGTATTTTTTTTGGAACTTTTACATCAGTCTCAGAACTCACTGGCTTCATTAAGTCACGTGGGTCATTGTGTTAGGAAGGAAGGAAAGAACATGTTATTAGCTAGGGATTTTTTTCCTTTGCCCTTCACCACCCTCCTTACTCCTTTCATTCCATGGCATGAGGTATTTTCCTCCCCAGCCAAGGAATCGACTATATCTGTTGTCTCAAGATTTTCTACGCGGCAACCTTTCTTAGTGAATGCTCTAAGGAGTTCTATTTCTTCATTTTGGAAGCAAACTCCATGCAACCGGTTTAGAGATGGTTCTATGGGCCATTATTAAACCTCCCTGCTGATATAGTCCTTTTCTTCTCTTACCCACATCTTTTTCTTTCTTTCTTTCCCTTTAAAACGTACATTTTCAGAGCAAGGGAGGAAATCAGGAGGAATCAGGTGTGTGTTTAGGAGGAGGGATGTTGTTGAACCAGATATGTCTAGTCAATAACAAAAACTGTCCCAGCCTCTCGTGGAACACTAGCCCCCAAGGCTGAGAAGAAGAAAGCCATCCTTTGGACAGTGGGGAGGAGTGGAAGGAGCGGGGCGCTCATGTTCAGCCTCTCATCCCTGTGGCAGCAGCTGGAGCCCACAAACCATTTTATCATCCTCTGGCCCTAGGAGATCAAGGAAGGTGCTGTTTGGAAAGATCCCTTCAGGGCTGCTACACATATGCCAATCTTTTGTTTGTCCTAGTGGCTTGCCCTTGCCTTTTCCTGGGATACTTAGCATCGTCGAGTCCATTTTCCCTCTTTTGGGGTTGGTTTGGGTGGTGGCCTCCTTGCATTTCCCCTGACCTGCTCCGGATGTCCCTCTTCCCTGGGTGAATGTGGATCTTTTGGGAGTAAAAAGAGATAGCTTTCTCTTTTCAATGAGGACCCAGTTCACCTCCAGATCAAATGAACCTTTGACTATTATTTTCAGAAAGGCCCCAGAGGGCTTGTGAAAACTTTGCCTACTCTCTGTATTTTGGACACTGGGGGCAGGGGGGGGGGTGGAGGGGGGAGAAGGTTTAGGCCAAGGGAAGTAATTATGAGCGAGAGATAATTTATTATTGCCAAAATTAATATGAATGTCTGAAAAATATACTTCACCTAAGTATGTTGTGGTTAATGATATTATTTCTTAAATTGCCAGTAATAAAATGTCCATCTAAAAAATAATACAAGTCTGGGGAAAGGTTGGGGGCAATGGAAATAGGTATGAGGTTTCTTTTTGGAATGACTGATGAAAGTTATAAAAATTGATTGAGGTGATGGTTGCACAATTCTGTGAAAATACTAAAACATATTTAATGGTGTACTTTATAGGATCACCTAGCGAGCTTTTACAATTTACTAAAGTTCAAATGAAACAAAATGGGGGTGAAAGAACCCATCAGTATACGGTAAATATCCTCCTCTTTTTGAAAAACTTGAGTTGAGTGTTCAACTTCGATGATTCTAAAATCCTAACAATGTAAAAAGTCTCATTTGTAGCCTTCTATCCATCTACCTTGTCCCTGCCCCCACACCACACAGAGGCAACTACTTTGATTGGTTTTTGTGTATCTTTCAAGTGCATTTTTCTATAAACCAGTGGTTCCCGAACAAGTGTGCAACAAGGTCACCTGGAGGCCTTGTGAAAACACAGATAGCTGTGCCCCACTCCTAAGGCTTCTGATTCAGTAGGTGAGGGATGAGGCTGAGATGTATATTCCTAAAAAGTTGCAAGGTGGCCCATAGGACCACTGGTACAAAAACAGGACAAGGAGACACCATTGATGGGACTAAGAATGGAGGGTAGGGGAACTAGTAAATTAAACAAGATCCTGAGGTTGGTAGGGAGGGTTTAGAGAAGCAGTGGGGATAGGGTGGTTAAGGAAGATGTGTCTTCATTAGACAACCTAGTGAAGGAAAACAAGACTCAAGATATTGAGAGAGTTGAGGCTGAAGAGAACATCCCACCATCTACTAGTATTCTGCACTATCCGATATGGCAGCCACTAGCCCACTTGTGGTTACTGAGCATTTGAAATGTGGCCAGTGTGACTGAGGAAACATGTTTTTAAATTTTATTTAGTTTTCATTAATTGAAATTAAAAACAAAAAGCTGGTACTTGATTTGGTGAATGGAAAACTTTTAAGTATGGAACAAACTTGGTATGTGACTCTACTGGAAGTTAGCTATGAAGCTCACACAGAAGCAAAGCAGTAGAAGGTTGACAGAGATACAATGACAGCATATCAAGGGATTCTACCTGGGAAACAAGTGCATTACTTCATTTCATATGCAGGGTGGTAGATGCAGGATGGATTCGTGATAAAGAAGAATGGTATAAGCATCTCAGTGTCATGCACATGGCATCTCTCTGTACAAGGCACTGTGCTCAGCTCTGCAAGAAGTCCGAGGGTGGAGTGCCAAAAGTGCAATGTCGAAATATGAGATAAAAATGGAGAGGCAGGAAGGAGAGCGGTGAACCTCAATTTCCTGGTCCTCAGACCAGCACCCAATAGTTGTCGTGATTGTTACATTGTTAGAGCAAACTAAAAGTCTAAGAACCCAGAGAGCCAGATAAAAGAAGTTACCATCCTCCAAAAGGACAGCAGTTTGAACCCTGTGGCTGCTATTTTAATCCCTCAGTTCCCAGAGGTCATTGCTTTACGTGCCGGGAATGGATCAATTACGCAAATATAATGGTAATGTGGAGCATGTGCTGGGAGCCATGTGTCAGTCTGTGTCACACTGGATGTCCCACAGACTGTAGGTGACATATGCCAGCACATCCGAAATGCTAACATTGACTTCCTCCTTACTGAACTTCATAGCCTTTCAAGGATAATTAACAATTTGGTGAAATTGAGTTTGGAAAGAAGGGAAACACAAAGACAAAATTTTATTTACTCTTTTCCTTCTCTCTCCCTAAGATCTGTTTTCCTCTGTGCTCCTTGCAGTTCAGGTTCATTCTGTAAGCAATCGCCTCTTATTTTACTCTTGACTTTGGGGGTAACTTTTTAAATATAAGGCCTTCTGTGATTCCCCTACCTACGTTTGCATTGCCTGGACCGTTTGCAGGAAAATGCAGCTTCGTGGATTGTGTGTGGGGCTCTGGGAAGAGCATGGCCGCACTTGGGCAGTGCAATGGAAAAACTGTGCTGGCCCAGAGAGGCCTCCATTTGGGGCTGCACAACCAGATATTTGGAGCCAAATCCTCATTCCATGTGACTCCGGGGGAGCTTCGGTCAGTGTGTAATTCAGTGTGGGTTGGGCAAGGAAAAGACAGAAGACGACGAAACTGCCAAGTTTGAGGCCTATTACGCAGTTGTGACCTGACCTAGAATACGGTGCCGAGTTGTGTGTGGGTAGCTCAACCATAAAAAGGCAGCTGTGGTCTTATTAGCCGTGAACTTGAGATCATGTTAGTAGAAGACGAATTGCCCATCAATGATTGATCTGGTATTTGGAGGAAATGCTGTTCTCTCTGCTTCTCCCGAAAGGAGACAGACACTAACCAGACCCTCGTCCCACACCCAGCACCTTATTTGTGGTGTGGGCTCGTCCCATGGCCTGCTGGGGAGTGATGACCTGGACTGACAGTTCGCCTTTCGGTAGCAAACTTATGTTTTTCATCTGAACTTGATATGCCACAGGCACTGAATAACAACCTATATCCTTCCACACACCACATGTCTGTGCCAGGTTTAAGCTGATAAAAGCCGGAGGGAGTGTTTTCTGAGTGTCTGACTGAGGCTGGAAATGGGGATATTCAATAAAGGATAGAAAGCCCCCCCCACCCCGCTTTTCTGCCCTTAGGCCCCCTTGAAGAAAATCATAGAGATGCTCTGTGAGCTTGGACTCAAAGTAGCTTAAAATTTCAAGCCAAGGGAAATGTCCCTCCCCTTTCTTTGTGAGGTTTTTGCAGCAAAATGACCTGTTTGCTGGAGAGATTAGATTTGCCAGCTTCAGCATTGCATGGGAAGGTCTGACCTTGAGAATTACCGGGCTCTCGGGAAAATCAGCAGTGGAGGAGAAAGCCAGCTGAGGTCACCTGGCCCCGCTCATGTCTGTTAAGAACCCGGGAGAGGGGAGCAGGGGCAAAGGGGAGCCCAGCCTACCAGTTTCTGACTTCTCCTGAGTCACCGAAAAATCAATATCTGAGAGCAGACGTGAAGGACTCTCCCTAAACACGGCCCCCTTTTCTGTTTCAGAAGAGAAAGTGGTAGAGAGTAGATTGCTTCCCTTCACTCCTTCCTAACCGACACATGGGTGCTAGGTGGTTTTCTTCTGATCCTTCTTTCTACCCTTCAGCCATTCCCGGTCTTTGTGAGGGAGATTGGAGAGTAAACCAGCAGGGCTGGGGTTCCTTTTGTCCTGGAAATGCAGATTATTTCCAGATGTGAACTCAAAGGAATCAAAGGTTATATCAGGTATTTGATGAGACTGAAAGCCTTGGGAATACTATCTTCTGTTGAGATAGCATTTGATTACTTACAGAGCAGTGGCCCCTGTTGCTTCATTTGATTCTCACGAAAGCCTGATGAAGTGGATCGGCCAGGTGCTGTTATTTCCCAGTTCTACAGATGAAGAAACTGAGCGCCCAGCTGATTCTGAAACGAGCTAGAAACCCCAGAAGTACGTGGCAGAGCAGGTGTAGTCTGAGATCTTGTCATTCCATCCAGTAACCTGCCAAAGTCTTATCTCAGGCTGCAAAATCACAAGAGATGATGAGTGACTCATGGCATCCTCTGGTGTCATGCATTCATTCATCTGTGACCCCTGCTTCCCCTGGGGTCCCCTCAACTGAGGTAATAATAACATCTTCCTTCTGGCTACCTAAAGCCTCACCCCCCCAGCAATCCATCAAAACCCTTTCTAGCAGGATCTTCTTGGCAGACCATATTAGATTGGAGTTGACTACACTTTCCATGCGATAGAAGCCAAACTGCTAATTAAGAAGTTGACCAAGAGGTCTCTTCTTCCCCACCTGTCTCCTCTCCTTGCAGGTACACACTGTCAGGAGATGCTTTTCACTACCAGCCATTAAGTAACCTTGCTCTCTTTAGTCTCTGCATGTGATCTAAACCTAGAAATAACCGTCCATTACCTGGGTGGATAAGTGTACATCTGTACATGCCTTTACTTTTTTGGCTAGCTTAGGGAGGCTTGGGGGATCCTTAGGAAACAGTCTGTTTTAAACACAGAAAATGTTCATAATCACAGATATGCAAGGGGCTTGTACTGTGGCTTTCTCTGCCTTCACATACCCAAATGGCTCTCCCCCCTCACCTCCTTCTTGTCTTCACTCCAATGATCCCTTTTACCCCAACACCAGGCTATTTAGAAATCTCAACCCACCCCTACCTTATATCGATCCCACTTACCTTGCTATACCCTTTCTTTTCATAGCATGTGTCACCTTCTAAAATACACCTTCTAAAAATAAGAAAAATGTAACTTACTTATTTAGTGTGCCTGTTATTTATTATCTATCTCTTCTCGCCAGAATAAAGTTCTAAGAGGGAAGGAAGTTGGGTTTTTACTGCTCATTGTTTACTCAGATGGGTAAAGCAGTACCTGGCACATAGTAAGTGCTCAGAAAATTTCTAATTGAAACAAATTTCCTTCCTCTGTACATCTTACCTCTGTTCTTCAGCTTTCAAGGTTGTTCACATGAAAGCCTTCATTAGGTACTAGTTTCTTTACACCAAATATTCATATGTGTATTATCTATCATGCTTATGAATGACTGTGCCACTGGGGCCAAATGGGTCATTTATGAGGGGCATCAAATGACCGGAATGTATTTCAGTTCTGCAGATACAAGTTTTTCATTCAGCCACATTTGCTTAGGCCTTGGAAAAACTGCTTGTAGGGCTCCAAATCACATGACAGCAAGAATTATTCTTTCCAGAGCAAAAAAACTAGGTGCCAGCTTTCATATCTTCATAAACTATGATGTGCCTCACCTCCTCCATCCTTCATTACCTTTCTCCCTCTTCTCTACTTTCTTTCACAATAATTGCCAGCACATGTGTGTTACAAGGATTGCCCGTGTAAGTCAGTGGATATTAGTAGGTAAACATACGAAAAAAGCAAGCTATTTGACGCTTGTTTCCATAAAGATAGAACACTATGGATGGAGGCATGTGGACGATGGAGACACATAGACCATGTGGGTCTACTCCTTATAAACTTTTTTCCTACTAAATGAAACTAGTAGGAACTTGGTTGTGTCTGACTGGAAGCCGTGATACCCCAACTTCAATAACCAGAGAAATGGACAGTGGCCTAGATGTTCACACTGGGGTTTACTTGGTTGTGTCGACAACTGACACAGACACAGTGGCATTGACTGCCAACATTAACTCTTTTGTTCTTGATTTAATGTACTCATCACTCTCATTTTTAAAAATGTATCTTTATTGTTGAAAGTATTACAGATGTCCCCTTCTCCTCTCTGTTGACTCCTTCCACCCCGTGCCCTCTACCCAACCCTTCCTCTATGGGGGAAATCATGTGACACTTGTGTTTCTCTGGCTTATTTCTCCAGATCCCTCCATGCTGTCTCAAAGGGTAAGAAATCCTTCGATCTGGAAATTGTGTTTTCTGAATTGTTTTTAATACATAGTTAGTGCCATGGGTTGAATTGTGTTCTCCCTGAAAGCTGTTGTCACAGTTCCTGTGCTCCTCACTCCACTCTAACTTCTTCCCCTGCCTTCTATGTTTCTGTTAATGGCTCCTTTGTGAGACAGTATCAATATCTGGTACCTTCTTTCACTCGTTCTCCTGCCCTTTCCCATCACCAGCTACCCATCCCAACAAGTGTAACAGCTCATTTATGCCTTTTTGCTAGAAAATTCTTGATCACAAACCCATGAGAGTACAAGACACAAGAATTTTTACCAATAATTAGGGGAGAGTTTGGAGCATCTGCACTTCTCCCAAGGGTCTCAGGTCAAAAAATAATACATGCATTTCAGCTCCTTGGAAAGCTTTACGCAAGCCTGTTTCCCTTTTCTCACTAATCCCTCATAATGCCCCAGTTTCATAATGTGATTTAGTGAAATTAAACCTGAACAGCCCCAAATTATATAATTAATTACATTTGGCTTCAATTACATTGACTAATTGATCCAAGCCTGCTCCAGGCTACCTGCAGCCTGAGGTGGAATGAGGCAGGTGGTGAGGGTTCATTAGCTTAGTAGTAGTTCATGTGTGCTAGCTAATTTGATTTTTTAAATTGTTATAAATCTCAGATGGATCATACCATAAGTCTGGTGCATCTTCTTGGTTCCAAGCATTCCATGTTCCATAGGTTTTGCGATCCCTCAACAAGAAGCCCTCATCATCTCTCACCTGGACTGTAATACCTACAGTAAGGTCCTTCCTACTCTAAGCATTCTACCAAAATCCCATTCGTTTTCCTGACACAGAACACCAATTGGGGATCCTGGACCTGGGACTGAGGAGAGGGAGCAGTTGTGGGTGCAGGAGGAAGGATTGTGTGCCCCCCTGAGCACAAACTCCAAAAGTTGTGTCTTTTCAACAATGTATAAGGAAGTATGTGCATGATATGACTATTGAGAACTTACGACTCTAAGGATATGACACTGAAGCCAAGTTCCTCAGAGTGTCCTCCCAGGAGCCCCAGCACCTGGAAGTTTTCTAGGAACACAGAATTGTGGGCCGCATCCAAGTCTATTGAACTAGAGACTGAATTTTAACAGGATTCTTGGCAGATCTGTAAGCATTTAATTTTTTTTTGAGAGTCCCTATTCTAAAAGAAGTTTTGAGAAAGCAAGGGTCTGTCTGTTCACATGTGATTTTCGTGTTAGTGGTCAGACTGTGAGAGCCAGAGAGAAAGCAATGAAAAAGTAATGTCCATTATATGTGCTTACTGTCCACATCACCATCCATTTGCAACCCCTCTTCCAGGTTTGCTCCCTGATGCAAAAACTTGGCTATGCTTCTACAATCACCCCTCTTTTCACAAACTCAGTGTACCCCCCCCAAATCTTTAATCTGACATTCTATATTATGGCCCAACCTATCTTTCTCACTGTATTACCTCCTCAGTTTTTAGTGTATGCATTAGCTCATAGGTACATTCCTTGGACAATATGGACAAACACTATGTATTTCTCCTTATTGGATTTACTGGTGTAACCTTCTCACACTCTCTCCTAATTGTGATATCCCTTACTATAAAGTCTTTTTAAAAATTCCCCAATCAAAAATGGTCTCTCTTTGAACCCTTATGAAATTGTACACATCTCTTAAACTGGTCATATTGTCTTTATTATAAGTATTGTCTCTCCACTAGAATGGATCATCACAGTGCCCAATATATAAATGTAGTAGAGGGGACTAATACTATAATCAGATGACTGATTGACTAAATGAATGAATCTGTGAAGTCAGGGCCTCACCAGGTTATTCCTTAAGAACTATGATTCTATTTGCTTTCTAATTCCCAAGCTGTTAATATTCAGCTTCTCACATAGCACTCCCAGGCAGTGATTAGACTCTTAAGATACTTGCTTAAATACAAAACACAAGACAATGTCAGTCTTTTTCAGCCTATATGAAATCCATTCTGATGATGTGTCCAATGGCTACAGGCTTCTAGGCAGAAGCAATCTTAGTATGATTTGTATATCCAGCCATTTTGTCTCAGTGGTTAGAGCGTTGGCCTAAGTACTGAAGAATCCCGGGTTTGATTCCAGTCAAGGGCACATACTTCAGTTGTAGGCTCCATCCCTTGCCCTGATCAGGGCTCATGAGGGAGGCAACCAATCAATGTATCTCTCTCACATTGATGTCTCTCTCCTCTCTCTGTCTCTCTGCCTCCCTTCCATTCTCTCTAAAAAAACCAATGGAAAAAAAAATTCTTTGGGTGAGGATTAAAAAGAACCAAAAGAGTCCTTCTAGCTCACCCAGATACTGCAGGCCAGTCATCTTTCAGGACATAACTTTACTCAAATAATACTGAATTCAGAAAAGATCTCAAAGGAGCATTGATGGGAAGAGGACAAGATGTTTCTAGCCAGAGCCAGAGCATGATCACTTCCAGAACTTCTCATTTGGACTTTAAAAATAACATTTCCAGCATGAACTCAGGAACAGACCTTATTTTATAAAATCATATCATGTTAATTTCACCTTCCCTGATATGGGCATGCTATGTCATAGTCCATATTATACCATTTGAATTCTGACCCAACTCATACCTTCTCATTTAAGAATTATTAGTATTTGTTTCCTTTGCTTAAGCAAAACTTCAAAGGCTATGTAGTTATTAAGAAACTATAATGTGAATATTAATATCATAAATAGTTAAATCAAATTTTATGTGGAGAGCTCAAGAGTTTACACATTTAAGTTAAAAGTGCTTGATAAAGTCCTAACCAGTTTGGCTCAGTGGATAAAGCATCAGTCTGTGGACTCAAGGGTCCCAGGTTCGATTCTGGTCATGGGCATGTACCTTGGTTGCGGGCACATTCCCAGTAGGGAGTGTACAGGAGGCAGCTGATCAGTGTTTCTAACTCTCTATCTCTCTCCCTTACTCTCTGTAAAAAATCAATAAAATACATTTAACAACTAAAAATAAAAGTGCTTAATAAAAATGTAGCTTAAGGGTTTTTATATTGTGGTAACCTGTACATAATATGAAATTTGCCATTTTAATCATGTTTAAGTGTACAGTTCAATGGCATTAAGTACATTCACATTGCCATGTAATCAATACCACCATCCACGAATAAAACTTTGTTATCTTTCCCAACTGGAACTCTGTACCCCTTAAACACTAACTTCCTATTCCCCTTTTCTCCACTCTCTGCAAAACACCATTCTACTTTCTGTCTCTATGAATATGATTACTCCAGGTATCTCACAAAAGTGGAATCATATAATATTCATTCTTCTGTGACTGGCTTATTTCACTTAGCACAATGTCTTTAAGTTCATCCATGTTATAGTATGTATCAACATGTCCTTGCTTTTCAAGGCTGGATAATGCTTCATTGTATGTGTATGCCACATTTGGTTTATCTATTCATCCAATGAAGGACACCTGGGTTGCTTCCACCTTTGGTCTCCTGTACATAATTCTGCTATGAACATGGGCGTACAAGTGGTAATTAGGTTTCTAAGACAAACTAACATTTTGAACAAGAAGTCAATGTGCTTTCAAGAGAAACACAAGCTATGGAGTTTATAATCCATTGATTCAATGTCAAAACTTACATCGATGCTGATCACTGATCATCCTATGTAATAAAGAGCTAATATGTTAATTAGACTGGACAGCAGAAGGACCTTCTAGAATGACCAGTGGGCAGGGCTGCAGGTAACTGGGGCTGTGAGGGCCGAGCCCCTTGCATGAATTTCATGCATTGGGCCTCTAGTGTACAAATAATTCCAATGATCAATTCTCCAGGCTTTATGGCATATATTACCCATCAATGCAGTGGTTCTCAACCTTCTTAATGCCATGACCCTTTAATATAGTCCCTCATGTTGTGGTGATCCCCAACCATAAAATTATTTTCGTTGCTACTTCATAACTGTAATTTTTCTACTGTTATGAATTGTAATGTAAATATCTGATATGCAGGACGTATTTAGGTGACCCTTGTGAAAGGGTTGTTTGATCCCCAAAGGGGTCATGACCCACAGGTTGAGAACTGCTGCATTAATGTGAAAAGGAAACCTAAGCAATATAAATGGGATTGCATGGATTTCACTTGAGCACTGAAAATAGTAAAAATGATCTCTTCTAGCAAAGATTGGCATTTAATTTAAAAATAGATTTCTAATCAAATCATCACACTTAACTCTACATGATTTAGGGTTACCAAAGCTGAACAGATCTTAATTTAAAATTACTTTTCTCTGTTTTCCTTTTGACTTCCTGAAGATTCTTCATAGTAGCACTACCTTGGAATGAGGACAATTTTCTTTGACCACATTCTATATCATATTTATCCATCTTATGCCACTAGATTTGTTCAAAAAGTGGATGTGGTATTAATGGGATGCAGTCCTATTGACAATAGTAACAGCATGGATTGCTAACCACATGATAAGCTCAAGATGCATATTTGAATTGGCTGTATTTATGTTCCAGATGTAAGATGATTATCTGACAACAGAGGCAACATGATTTAATACATAAGGCCCAGGGGCAGGAATTAGGAAATCTGGGTTTTATTCTTGGCTTCATCACTTAGGTCATGTATACATGAATGGAGTATTTTGTAATTGCATTGTTCTTGTTGACTCCAAACTGTTTCCTGCCCTGCTCCTGCCACCAAAAGTATTTTACTTTGTTTAGTTGTAAGACCATTGCCTCTCTTCCTTTTCCTTCTAGTTCTTTTCTCTTTCCTCACCCTCCCTATTTCTTACTAAATTGTATGAACTTTGTGTTATGTAAGTAATACATAAATGCATTTTATTATTTTTGTAAAAGTTATAGATAATGTTGATTCTATCTTAATGTTGTTGTTGTTGTTTTAATCCCAGGCACCTCTCCATTTCTTGCTTCTAATTTTGTTTCTTTTCCCTTCTGCTTTTATTTTATTCACTAGAGGCCTGATGCACAAAATTCATGCAGGGCCTTGGCCCCAGCCCTCTCCCACTGAGGCTTTGTCTGGAACGAAGGGCATCCGGAAGACATCCAGTCTAATTAGTATATTATGCTTTTATTATTATAGACTTTCTTATTGTAGAGACTCGTCCCATTTCTAGCCCACCCTATTTTTCATATCTGCACCAGCTTGAGTTCCACATACCACCATAAAATACTCTTATAAAACACACCATGGCATACTTCCTGTTTCCAGTCCAGCATGTAAGAAGTTTGGAAGTTGTCACTCTATCCTAACAAGTCAAAAGTGAGACAAACTGAAAAATTAACAACTCTTCTTAGATTCATCAGAGAAATGAGGTCATAGGGCAAAGCACTGCCCCTACATTGGAGAGACAAACAAGCAAATACAGAAAATCCCAACTTGAGCAGAATTCCAGAAGTAGCAACCTCCATGGGAGCCAGGGACGGGTAGGGGAACATGTAATTGATGAATTGATGGAGGTTCTATGTCAGTAACTCTTGACATTTAAATTTTAGGGGGCCCAGTCATAGGGGATCCCCCATACTTTGTGATTTTTACCCCCAGAAGCTCTACCAGCACCTTACAGGGGAAAAAAATCCCCTCATGTCCCAACAGGAGAAGAAAAGGAACTTTGTCTTTTTTTTTTTTTTTTTTTTTTTTTTGCCATGTACTGTTTTGTTTTGTTTTTTAAGTCTTTATTGTTGAAAGTATTACATATGTCCTCCTTTTCCCCCCATTGACCCCTTCTAGCCTGCCTGGGGCCATCCCCCTCCCCAGTACCCCACCCCAAGCCATCACCAGCCTATTGTCTGTGTCCATGGGCTATGCATATACACTTTGGTTGATCACTTTCTACCCACCACCCTCCCTCACCTTCCCTCTGAGATTCCGCA
>PVJC01001534.1:0-92126 GCA_004026665.1 Murina feae
GGCAGGAATAGTGCTAGGGGTTGAAGAGCATCAGAACATGCAGGTGCAAGGGGTCAAGGTGAGCAGAGCCTGATGGGAAGCAACCTTGTGGGACTCGTGTGCTGACCTGGCACCAAGAGACCTCAAATGTAAAGGATGTCAATTACACATGTCACCCATCAGAGAGAGGAGAGACGTCTCTCCCTCACTTTCCATGTGCACAATCATTCCATGTCTACAGCTCTCCAGTGTGAGAAACTGTCCTACATGAAGGAAGGGGGAAGATGAGAATTGTTTTTGTATTCACTGCAGTCCAGTCAAAATACAAACAGCCATGTCAATCTCAACTCTTGCAATTTCTATCAATAGCAACCTTGTCAATCACATCTGCGAGAATGGCAATATACCTGCGGGGACACTCACCAGGCACGGCCCCCCCTTGGGCTGCAGGAGCACGCCGTGAGTGTTCTAGAACAGACCATTTGCAAAACGGACAGCCACACCCTCGTTCACTCCTAGAACGCTTGCCTTCCGGGTCACGCAGGCTATTTCTGTGGGGGGCGTGGCCACTCGGGTAGTCAGTCGGTGGGCTTAATGGCTGAGAAAGTCCTCAATCACTCTCCTTCCAAGACGCGATGTCATAGATAAAATCATGTGACTTGCTAAGCACCAGGTCCCAGAGGGGCGTGGCTGTGGGTGGCTGTGGGAGGCTGACGATGCTGGCGGGCCACCGTGTGGCCGCCTGCTTTAATGACGACACCCCCAAGTCCCGGATCCGGGCAGCTATGCTGTATGACCTGCCCGGTGGTACTCTGTTGTTCCTGCTCAGTGCTCTGTGCTCTGGGGAAGCAAAGCTGATCTTCCTTTCTTACTGGGACATGCATCTGAGTAAATGTGGTCTTTTCACGGTGACAGTGGGATTTCTCCAACAAACTGCAGTGTTGTAAGAGCAGTGACTCCGTGATCATCACAGGCGCTCTGTTATGAATTTGGGGATGTGTACGATGTTTTGTTTCTCTTTAACAGTCTCTGCCCGCGCACTGTGGACTTCCTTTGCCCTTTGAGATGGGAGATGCCCCTCTGGTCACAAGCACGGATGCGTGGGACGGCCCAGGACGGCGCTCTGGTCATCTGCCGCATTTCCAGCCTGGAGCAGTGCGGGAGCCGCACGCTGAGGCGAGGAGACAGATTGGAAGAGACTAATGCATCTTGAAGACAATCTTCTGGAATGATTCCATCTGACACTTGAGTGGAGAAGGGAGCGCTACTGGGGATGAACAAACGGGTCCGGGGGAGCGGATCAGGTGCTGCCCGTAGGACACTCTGAGAGCGGGCGCTGGGTCTGGTGTCCTGACAGAGATAAACACATTACTCAGTCCTGGGAGAGTGTTGGCTCAGAGCAAGTACACTCTGTCTCCGGCGATGTCCCAGCCACTAGACAGCTGACAGAAAGGGGCTTTGGCTTAGAGATTGCTTTCTCCTGTTAGAGGGGAAGAGGCAAATTATTTTTCTTAGAAAAAAGAGAGAAATACAGCTGAAGAATAATGACCTTCCTGCCCATAGCACGTGGAGATTAGCTGAGTCAGTGACTTCACATGCTAGCATTTCTGTTGCCTAGAAAAGCGGAAGACGCATCTCCTAATCTTGAGCGCTGGTCACCCCAAATTAAAATGACCCCCCCCCCCATTTAAAAGAGCAGATTTAAATGGATTCAAACGCCTCGGCACTCGCTCTCCCATTGTGGTCCTTGTGTTGACCCTCCCAACTCTTAGTGACACCCTCTGGAAAAATACTGGTGAAAAACAGCATCAACTCAGGGGGTTGACATCAGTGTTGACAGAGTTTCAGGGCTGAGAGGGTGTGTGCGGGGCACTCGGACAATGCCGGACAGCGGCCTCTCAGCACCTTGTGGTCCTTGTCGCTACTATTCCTGATGCTGCTGTGATGTAGGGTGATTGGTGGAGGTCACAGGTTATATGCGCAAGAACTCAAAATTCTGAATGTTACACACGGGGAAACTGAGACCTGGAGGACCAACATTACTTGACCTATGACCCCGAGGTATTTAGAGCAGAATTGGGCATAGATGCCTGTTGACTACCCCTCTGATGGTCTCTGCTGCCACAAACCAACATCCTGCCTCTCTTCCACATGTGGCCAGCCACCTCTCCACTCATCCCGACACAGCTCAACACGGGAGACGCCCAGCTGCTCGCCTGTACCCCACCTGCAGCACCGGCATTAACACCAGCCTCACCCAGCAATGGGCCTGGGAGTGCAGAGGGATATACCTGCAGCTCCCAGAGGAGCAGGTACTTCATTACCACTCAGTGGCCGCTCACATTGTAAGGCCTGGGTCCGGACTCCCCTTTGCCACTGGAGACGACGGCGACCCCAATTACCACAGGAGACGAAAACTTGCTGCAAAAGGCACGAGGTTTATTCCAGCGCGCGCTGGGGCCCAGTTAACAGCTCATGCAAGAGCCAGAAGCTAAGCGCCCCACAGCAAAAATTTGAGGCTTATATAGGCAAAAGCTACAAGGCTACGGGGTAGGGGGAGTAGACACAGCAGATGCACCCGGCACCTGGTAAGGGTTTTCAACATCAGAAAGGGAAGGAGCGCTGATATCGAAACAGAAATGTGCCACTGGCCGACCAGACATTCCCAAAAGGAGTCTTGGTAATTCTTTTCTTTTCCTTTTTTGTTTATAGAGAGAAACATGAATTGATTACCTCCCATACACACCCTGACTGCTCAAACCCGCAACCTGAGTATGTGCCCTGATCAGGAATCATACCACGACCTGTGGGTACGAGGATCGATGCCCCAACCAACTGAGCCACCCGGGCCAGGGCAAGTCTTGGTACTTTTGACCTTGGAGATAAAGGTACTGGATAGAGATATTATTTCTTTAAAATAAGGAGGTGCTGAGAGCACGACCATGCCGAGGGCCTGAATGCCCCCAGGCGTGTCCCTCTCTAAGCCATCTTCTTGAAAGGACAGGGGAGCCTGAGGCAGGCTACGGGGAGACCAGGTGGTCAAGTAGGGGAGAGGGAGGCGGTGTTGAGACGTGGCTCTACCTCCAAGGGGGTTCTCAAGGAGATTCAGACACAGGAGGCTGGTGGCCTCGTTTGTAACTTGAAAGATCGCTCAGGCTGCAGGCGCAGGGTGGGAGGCGATGGCAGACCCCAGACAGGATCCCACAGAGGCGGCTGGAGCACCCAGACGAGCATGCGTGCACTGAACAGGGGCTGTACTTGGCAGTGAGAGAGAAGAAGCAGCAGCTCATCAAGAAAACCGAGGGTGTGTGGTTAATCCAGAGCAGAGGACTGAGCAGACCGTGGTGGCAAGGACTTGTCTTGAGTAACACTGTCGTCACGGGAAGGATGGAGAAGACGGGATTTCAGGAATAAAAGAGCAGCGGTGGGGTTCTGGCAAGCGCTTTCCAGGACAGCGCATGCGTGAACTGTGCATGTGCAAATTTACTATCGATCATTACAGGCATGAAGACTG
Organism: Murina feae; assembly: GCA_004026665.1. Lineage (NCBI taxonomy): Eukaryota > Metazoa > Chordata > Mammalia > Chiroptera > Vespertilionidae > Murina > Murina feae. The sequence goes on from PVJC01001534.1 coordinate 3,494, forward strand.
TGTAGCACCCAGTTCACTGTAATACAATGTGCCATAAGTTCCACACCTATAGCTTAAGCGTGACCTGCTCTTTCTTACAGAATCCACCTTAGGTTTTTAAAGTTTCACTGTGTGCCATACTTCAACATAGTGTCACCAAGCCAAATGTGAATGAATGTCTGCTATCCACTTATGCAAATAAGTGGGTCACGTCACTTATTTGCTCCAACATAAATGTTCCAACATACATGTTCCAACATAAATGTTGGGTAACATTTTCATTTCTACTGACAAGTAAAGTAAAATTAAAAAGCAGAGGCCCATGTCGTAATTTCACCTGCTCATCAGGTAGTGAAGTGGGCACGTCTTTGCTGACTGCAGTTGTCTGCTGCTGGATGGGTGCTAATTACAGAATATTTTAACAGTTACAAACCCAACACACTTTTAATCTAATCTGAATTATTCACATTCTATTCAGGACATTCTTAATCAACACCACTGTGAGTCAGGCCCTGATCTGTAGCATGCTCCCATTCCTATGGCATAAGTACTCCCACCACGACTGATTTCAAGCTACCAGTGTGACACCATCGAGTGTGGAGTTGGCACAGCTGTCACCATCATATAGTATTTCCACCATATGGCTATTCCACCATATAGATAAAAGTGAAATGCAATGAAACACTTAGGAAGTGATAAATTTCCATGTTGACCTCTATTTTTAACACATTAAAATTTATATAACTGTAAGTATAATTTTTTAAAATATATATTTTTATTTATTTCAGAGAGGAAGGAAAAGGGAGAGAAACAGCAATGACGAGAGAGAATCATTGGTTGGATGCCTCCTGCATGCCCCCTACTGGAGATCAAGCCTCCAACCCGGACATGTGCCTTGACCAGCAACCAAATCATGACCTCCTGGTTCATAGGCCGATGCTCAACCACCGAGCACACCGGCCAGGCTATAACTAAATTTTTAATAATGGCTATGTGTAACACCAATTGGCAACATTCCAGAAAATTTAACAGGTAACTTTCACAAGCCAATAAGATGGCTCCAGCCTGCCGCTCAATGAAGGAAAGAGCGATGCTGAAGCAGTCAAGGAGCAATGAGGCCCGATTTGAGGCCACATTGCAACCGTCAATATTCTGTGTCTGTGTGCCTGTGTATGTGAATGTTTTTAAAGAAAGGGCAAGTTCTTACAACATGGAGAGTGTTACTGAGCTGACCTGATGCTGTTCTGGTCTATGGTCCTTCCCTGTGTGGGACTCTACCTGCTCTCCTGACTCAGCTGTTGTCTCCAGCTTTCACATCCGCTGGGGGATTCTCCTGCACATGATGTACAGTTGGGGGATGGGGGAGGAACAAAGGTGACTTCTCAGGACCATGTCCACTGGTAGCGTATCTCACAAACTGCACAGACTTATGGCCAGCTGACTTCCGACTGGCTCTCCCTTGAACTTCCAAACTTGGGCTCTTGTTAATGCTAGGAGAATTTGGTATTTTCTAAACCAGTTTATTCCTTCTATCGATCAAGTAAATGTGCTTCTCTAAGAAGGCAAACAGTGGAGACTAAATTGGAATGATCTCTTATTACTAATTTAAATATAGGAGTAAATGATTCTCCAGGTCAAAGGGAAGGTTATTTCTGTCCTCATGGGAATTTTGGGCTTCTTGATCCAATTTTCCCCCTGAAGCGTATCCCTGTGCACTCCGCTGCCCCAGAGCCGATGGGTCCCCTGGGAGAGAATCAGCCACTGAGGAGAGTTTAATGACCCGGCCGTGTTCCAGGGCTGCTGTGTGCCTCTTGACAGCAGGTGAGAAAGGCTCCCCAGGGGCTAGTGTGTCGGTGAAGTCTCAGGGCTGAGCAGCAGCCCAGCTCAGAGCATCTAATAGAACCTTCTTGTTTCACACACGGTGCTGAAAGATTCCTAGATGTGAACAGACATCCCAGAGGTGAGGCTGGCCAGTCTACAGGGCTGGAGCGGGACCCAGGAGTCTGCCTCTCCATCGGGCAGGCTTTTTCTTACCACACACACAGGTTCTTCCAAAGACCACGGAGAAAAACAGATGAGGGGCGCCAGATGGGAGCGGCTGGGGGATGGGTGGGAAAAGGTGATGGAATCGAGAAGTACAAATTGGTAGTTACAGAACAGTCACGAGGATTACAGGACAGCTAGGGAGTAACAGTCAGTGATATGGCGATAACATGCACAGTGCCAGCGAGTACTAGACTTATCAGGGGGATCACTTTGTAAATGATGTAAACGTGTACCCACTCCACTGTACCCCTGAGACTAAACACACGGTAAGACTGAATGTCCACTGTAGTTGAAAAACAATACAGACGGGAAAACAGAAAGATCCTAAGACACTGCAAGGGCATAACTTAGTGCTTTCAAACTCCAAATGCCACGGTACGTTAGCAGAAGGGAATTCAGAGAAGAGAAATATCCGTAAAAATATGACTATAAAGGGGGACTCTAACAAGGACCCAGACCCCGACGCTGATCATCGTTAGTATAAGCCGGGCTCTACAGAGAGGGTGCTGGCAGGTAAGGTTCCGGGACGGCCGTGGGTGTGAGTGGGCAACCCTCACGCTCAGGCACAGCGTTTGCAAGTCCGTGGCCGCTGAGCCCTAGTGTAGCTGGGCAAGGGGCGCACAGAACAGCGGCTTCAGTCGTAATGCTTGGCGTTACCCTTGTGCAACCAGGTGGTTCCTCACAGCTTTACCCGACTGGCAGAACAAAAAAATGAAGGCGTTGAGCAATTAACAAATCTTGGGGTGTTGAACGCACTCCTTTATTACACAGAAAAAACAGGCTCGCATAAAGCGTTTATGAAACTGAGTATTCATTCTGCTATGAAAAGACAATCCTAAATAGTGAAGAATATGGCGCAGCACGTATTGGTGAGTAGGGATGATTATTACAGTAACACTTATAAAAGGCAAATGCATAGGTCTTAAGTTCATAGTCTGAGTTTTCCAAAATGCAAACCCAGACGACTTAACCCTCAAGGAGAAACAGAATAACTGGTCGCTTCAGAACATCTCTTCTGACTCTTCCAAGTCAAGTCTCAGCCCTGCCGATCCTGTAGGATGCATCTACCTGCTGTTAGTGTGGTTGGTTACGTGGGTGGTTTTTGAAAGTGAAGCCATGCCAGGAGGAGCCCATTCAGTCCGGTGTATTATTCCTTCTCACATATTGCTGAATTTCATTTACTAATATTTTGCCTAAGGCATTTGAATTAAAAAGATATTGGCCTATAATTTTATTTCCTTGAAATGCGTTGTCTGTCTTTGGTATTATGAATATGTCGGTCTCATAGAATGAGCTGGGAGATCTTTCCTTACCTTCAGTTTTCTGAGTGAAATTGATATTGGGTTTTTTTTCTTTATTGGTCAAGGTATTACAAATGTGTCCTCATCTCTCAATAACTCCCAACTCTCCCCCCCCCCCCCCCCCCCCCGACTCATGCGCTCATCTTCCTGTTGTCTGAGTCCATTGGCTTGGCTTATATGTATGCATATGAGTCCTTTGGTTGATCTCTCCCTCGCACCCCTACCCTCGCCCACCCTTCCTCTGGGGATCAACAGACCGATCACTGCTTCTCTGTCTCTGGATCTATTCCTGTCCATCAGTCTATGTTGTTCTCTATATTCCACAAATGAGTGAGATCATGTGATATTTATCTTTCTCTGACTGGCTTATTTCACTTAGCATAATGCTCTCCAGTTCCATCCATGCTGTTGCAAATGGCAAGAATTCCTTCTTTTTTATAGCAGCGTAGGATTCCATTGTGTAGATGTATCACAGTTTTCTAATCCACTTATCTGCTGATGGGCACTTAGGCTGTTTCCAGATCTTAGCTATGGTGAATTGTGCTGCTATGAACATAGGGGTGCATATATCCTTTCTGATTGGTGTTTCTAACTTCTTAGGATATATTCCTAGAAGTGGGATCACTGGGTCAAATGGGAACTCACACAACCTAACAAAAGGAAGATAAACAATCCAATCAAAAAATGGGCAACGGACCTAAATAGACACTTTTCAAAAGAAGACATACAGAAGGCCGAAAGACATATGAAAACATGCTCAAAGTCACTAATTATACGAGAGATGCAAATCAAAACAACAATGCGGTATCATCTCACACCTGTCAAAATGGCTATCATCAACAAATCAACAAATGACAAGTGCTGGTGAGGATGCGGAGAAAAAGGAACCCTTCTTCACTGCTGGTGGGAATGCAGACTGGTGCAGCCACTGTGGAGAACAGAATGGAGTTTCCTCAAAAAACTAAAAATGGAACTCCCATTATATTGTGTGTTTTTTTCATCATTCTACTTTATCTGGTTACTATTCTTTTAGTTTACTCTCTGGTTCTTTATATTTAAAACATATCTGTTGTAAAATGCAAATAGTGAGTTTTACATTTTTCCCAGACTGATGGTCTCTGCTTTTCAACTGGGAAGTTTAGTTTGTTTACCTGTGATGTATATGCATTCATATAATTTTTTAAAGTTTATCATGTTATTTGTTATCAATTTGTTTATTGTTTTTCCCCCTCTCTTGTCTTAGGTTGGATAAATCAAGTATTAATTAATTTGTTTATTTTTCCTTTTATCACCCCCTCTGATTTTTTTGAATACTGATTCTATAGTTTTCTTTACTTAATAGACAGTATATGGATTGCAATAGGCATTCTTAGCTTATTATCAATTGCTATGAATAATATGCCACTTTGTATGTGATATAAGAGCTTTACCAAGGTACATATCCACTTATATGCCTCAGTCTGTTTGCTATTGATTTACTACATTTATTTCTATGTATGCAGTAAATATTATAATGCATTGTGTCCACATTTGCTTTAAAGAACCAATAATCTTTTAAATAAATTGAGAAAGAGGAACTATGCTATAACTTCATACATATTTTCCATTTCCAGGCTCTTCATTCCATTTTGTAAACCCAAGTGGCTAGTTGGCATCACTTCCTTTCATCAGAAAAAACTTCACTGGGCTCTAAGATACTGAAAATAGAAAGGGGAAAAAATCCCTTCTGCACCTCTATAGTTTGGCCTCAAGGCACACTAAAACCCTAAAGATGAAAGCAACTAAAAGTTTACTTGTAAAAACCGACTAAATCATTTCAGCAATTTTCCACATGTATTTACTGAGGCTGGCTCTCGCACCAGCAACAACATCATCAAAACTTGGCCCCTCACTAGAAAAACATAGACTATGACAACCTGCTTCTAAAAACAAAAATTTTATTAAGGAACGCGTTCATTTATTAAGACTACACTTAAACTTAAATTTCACAAAAATGGTTACTAACTTCTTACCTTTATTGTGGCCCAAACGTAATATTAATTGCACACTTTATTTTTAACCTCACTTTTAAATGGAAGGAACTTTGGGTCAAAGAACTCAAGTAACTCGCTCCCAGTCTTATACCTGTAAAGGTCAGACCAGAAATCTGAACATAAGAATTGACTGGAAGTCAATTCATTTTACTGTGTCCACAGAACGCCAGCAAGAAGCCTTTCCAATAGGAAGTTTACTGAGAAAACCTTTTGTAATTCACGTGTGATTCAGTGAGCTAATGACTTGGAGTTAAAGGACCAGGATTTAAATGCCCTCAGGCAAGCCATTTCGTTTCCTGAGTCAGAGTTTCCTTAGAATTACTGAGAATATCAAGTGGCTGAAAGAGTGTGGTGCTCCATAGGGTTGTTTTATGAATACAACTATAAATAAATGTAACCTTTCCACTGTTTATAAGAATAAGGGTTCAATTACAATATTAGGAGAAAGATGTGTTTGGATTATTATTTCTAAACAGTAATTTTGAAAACAACCTTATTTGAAGTAGAGTCTAATGAATTATTAGGGTGAGGGATCTTTTGTAACCTAGTTTAATGCCAACAATTTAATCACTATACCAGCTATTTTCGTTCAAATAAATGTCACTGGTCTCTCAGAGTAAGTCACTCATTTACAGTGATGTTTGCTACATAGGATAATTTGTTCACAGCATGCCCAAGGGTTCCATAAAATGCAGAGAGATTCGACAGTTTCTGAAATATGATTAGTTTTTTTATATAAGCCAAGAGACTTCAGTCAAAGATAAAATTTGAGTCATTAAAAGTCAGAAGCAAGATAACTCTGGAGCAGAAGGATGTGCTAATTAAGAGAATGGTATGTGAAGTCACTGAAAAATTCATCGGAATTCTTGGCTCCAGCACATGATGTATGACCCTGGGCATCTCAGCTGACATGTTTGCCTCTCTTGCTCTGTGACATTAGAGGATCGTACCTGTTACACTCCTGCTGCAAGAATCAAGTGAGACAAGGCATCTACTGCATTACCAGCCACCCAGTCTTAAATAGAATATGGATGCAATAAATTAATGTAATAGTCAGAGGTGGCATACTTATGTTCACTTGCTTTGAGGGAGCTTGAATGAAACTTCAGTCTCTTCAGGCGATTCATGCATGTGACAACTCGAGGAGGCACAGACCCACCTGGCCTGCCTGGTGTATTATGTAAGACTTTTAACTGCCTACCATTCTTTCTTTTATACCATGAACTCAACTCAAGTAAAACTACTTGTTTGTTTTCCATTGTTCCATCATCCTATATAATAAAAGACTAATATGCAAATTGACCAAACTGTAGAATGACTGGTTTCTATGATGCACACTGACCACCAGGGGCAAACACTCAGTACAGGAGGTGCTCCCTGTTGGTCATTGTGCTCCCACAGGTAGAGTGCCACTCAGCCAGAAGCCGGGCTCACAGCTAGTAAGTGCAGTGGTGGTGCTGGGAGCCTCTCCCGCATCCATGGCAGCGTTAGAAATGTCTGACTGCTGGCTTAGGCCTGCTCCCCATGGACATCTGTCAGTTCAACATCCATCAAGGGCTCCCAGACTGCGAGAGGCCACAGGCCAGGCTGAAGGACCCTCTCTCCTGCGTGCACGAATTTTGTGCACTGGGCCTCTAGTTTCTTCATAATTCCTTGTGGCAGCATGCGTTTTAAAGCTTGTTTTCACAGATCCCCACGCACTTCTTGGTTGAGTAAGTTCTAATAAGCTCTGAGATTCAGGTCAAGCATCTTTCTCTCCCAGAATTCTCCACTGGCCTCATTTCTGCATGGGGTACAGCCCCTCATCTGCACTCCAATGGCATGCTGGGCTCAGCCTTGCTGTTCTTAGCATGTGATGTCAGAATTCGTGTACCAATGACTAGATGTGAGGCCAGGGACTGCATCCTTGAACTCTGCATCCTCCGTTTCTTCACAGGGACCTGTAAAGTCTTCACCGTCACCGTCCTCACTATCGTCTGCAGCAGTGTGGTTCATTGTGGATGTGGACAGTGCCTTTCCTAACTACACAAGTCCAGGACGTGGCTCATTTTTGTACTCAATGCAGACTTTCCCCACAGTAGCTTCAAACACTACTCACTAATTTATCCAAACTTTAAGTATAATATCGTTAATTGATAGAAGTAATTTTGGTGCTTTTTAATATGGCAAATCTCTAGTGAGCAGTAAAGTCACTGGAGGGCATAAAACATGCAGATCCTTTTAATTGAATAGGAAGTTCACAGCTCGTTTCAATGTGGAACTGGAGGGATTGGAGCCTGGTGAACTTTGGGCGCATTATGGCTTATCCCGTCACGTAATTCTGAACACCTCCCTCAGAGATTTACTCGGATTCTGAAGCAGAACAAGCATTTGCCTAGGAGGACAATAAAGAGGAGGGCTTTAGACGGAAGCCTACCCCTGCTGCACAGCAATGCTGATGACCCTCAACCACCGACCTTGAGCCACCGACTTGATGAGTCTCAGTATCAAGAGAAGCCAAGTTTCCATTCTGCCTACATCTAAGTGTTTGCTGGATGAGCAAATAAAAAATTTAAAAATATATGTGTATGCAAAAACACTTTCAATAAAAATTAATGAACATGAAAGACAATTTTTATTATATCACTAGAGTCAGTTAGCAATATCATGACCCATGTCAGTTCGTTTAAGACACTAAATACAACCCATGGTCTTGGGCGCATCATGTTACACCATTATAATTGGTTAAGTAGCCAATGAATACTTCTATATATCGGGTTCTTTCTTTCCATGGATATTGAGACCTAGACTATGAGGTGATCACTTCTCAAGACCAAGTGATAATCATTTAAGTAAGTAACTCAACCTATGGTTCTGAAACTAAAATGGCTGGAAGAAAGGAGCATTTGGGAGCTGAGCACTCTCCTTCCATGAGAAGGCCTTGTTGATTTCTGAACATCGTCCTTCTGTGATGGGTACAATATGGAGCACGTAGCAGAAGCTCCACAGGTGTTTCCTGAACTAAATGGAACACATGTTCATCAAGCACACAGCCCTCCTCCGTGTGTTTATTATAGGAGCATTTTATGAGCTGGGGAGAGAACACTGGATGCCCATTCTAATCCTGTGTCCAGATTCCTAGGTACCTATATGTGCCCAGTAATTACTTAACTTAAATGTCAGTGCCATGCTGCATGCTCCTCACACTGATGGAACATTGGAGGTGACGTGCATTAGATGCAATGATGCCATTCTGTGCTTTACCCAGTTGTCAGAGATTTATCGGACAGGTGTCTGGAGCGATTTGCGAAGGCTTCTCATCTCTGGGCAGTATTCTAGTGCCGTGTCTTTCTGAAGTCAACCTCAGCCTTTCTCATGAGCTGTTATTAGCAGGGTGGGTTTTCTGAAAACTACTGAGAGACCAGATTGGAGTCCATCTTTGTTACCTTCGTCTTGTATTCCAGCAGCCTTGAGACTTCATTAGGTTTTTACTAGTTTGTTTCTGTCATAGAAAAGCTTTTGATTGTATTGAACAGAATAATGACACTCAGAGTCAGAGGAAATCACATAAATGATCTGCCCGGTCTATCCATATTAAATACATGGAACATGTGACCATTGAGAAAGTCATGCTCTCATCCAAATCATGCAGTTAGATGGCAGCAGAGGTGAAGCTAAAGGTCACATTTCCTGGGTCCCAGCAGTTCAGAGCTCATCATTCTGCAAGTGATCTCATTTAGGTGACCTCATTTAGGTCACTTGTAGAATGATGCCCATGTTTTCATGCGCTATAGAAATATCCCAAACCTCTGCAGAATGTAATTCCCCCAGAACACACAACCACACACACACACACACACACACACTTTTAATCACCTCTAATTTGGGGAGACATCTGTAAGTGCATGTGTCCATGAATTGTACAAAGTAAATCACATGTTATCTCAATCTGTGCACGAAACAGTTTTTCTGATTTTATTGAGTGGGAGTGAAAGTTCCTAATTCCAGCCTCAATGAGAAAAATCTCTCTCCATGATTATGGCTGGTAATGACCAATGCAGGCTTCACGGGGAGGTCTGTGTCACTGAATGGTCTCAGTATTTACTTTCATTTCTATGATTTCTCGTGTGCCGCTGTGTTCCAGAAAAGAAAGAGGAATTCAGGAATTGTGTGCCTTTTCCATATGAGATAGTGTTAAAGAACCGGAGGCATAGGCGTTGGCTTACAGGGGGGGAAAATGCAGAAAGACATCATAATTTTTTCCAATGTCTATATTAAATCGTTATGAGAGATATAACCAGGACGAAAGTGACTACTTTTCAGGAAATTAACATAAAAGAAGGTGTTAGATGGTTATAGTTACATCCCTATTTACCTATGAATTTCTTTGTCTTTGTTTATGTTCCTTCTTAGTGCCTACAAGCTTCTCTTTGGGACTTGTTTCAGTTAAGAATCAAATTACACTCAGATGTTAAGAAGAATATGCATTTCCCCAGATGATATAAAGAGAAATAAAGGCGAGAAAAAAAATCCTGTCCCAAAATGAAAACACGAAATAGATACATAAGGCTCCCAAGCTATTGGTCATTTAGGCCGATGCTGTCAGACAGCAGATGGAGCCATTTGCATCACTGGAGCATCGGCAATTGCTTTGCAACCTCACTCTGCAGACTGCAGATGGGTGGACACAGGGTATTCTGCCCACTGTCACTGGTGGTGGAAAGAGGGAGAAGAACAGGTGCACCTGAGACTTGGATCTGTGTCAACTCTTTCTCTCTTCTGAGCTGTCCTTTACCCAGAGGCAAAATGAGGATTAGAGTGCTTACCTCTCCCAGCTTGTTTTCTGTATCCTGCCTCTCCATGAGTGGACTAGCAGCCTCCTCATACGTTGTTAGTGTACCCAAAGAGGGTACAGTCGAATCATAAAATATTAGAGTTTTAGATGTCCTTAGAGAACATGCCATGGCTCTTAATGCATTTTTTCATCCGTTTGTTTTTTCCCCACTTATGCTCCTAATAAATATAATCGGTCTCCTACTACGGGATGGGTGCTGCATGTGCCCAAGGGCAAGGCACCCTTTGTGTAGAGGTGACAGTGCGGAGGAAGACAGGGACACATGGAAATATGTACAGTAAGTCCTCACTTACCATCATCCTTAAGATTGTCCAGGGCCCTGACTGGTGTGGCTCAGTGGGTAGAGCGTCGGCCTGTGGACTCAAGGGTCCCAGGTTCGATTCTGGTCAAGGGCATGGACCTTGGTTGCGGGCACATCCCCAGTGGGGAGTGTGCGGGAGGCAGCTGAGCGATGTTTCTCTCTCATCGACGTTTCTGACTATCTATTCCTCTCCCTTCCTCTTTGTAAAAAAAATAAATTATATTTAAAAAAAAGATTGTCTATGACTTTAAGTGAAATGACATAATGAAACCCATTTTACCCAGGGCCAACTGCTATAGACAGGAGTTCAGGTCCTAGAGCGCCTCATCAATGTTACAATGAAAGGACAGTGAACTAAGCCGTGCTGCCCCATGGTCTGCTGTGTAAACATGTGTATAAGGAATGCTTAGGTCGTGTCTAAGCCTTGGATGATCAGGCTTTGGGTTCAAGTCACAACTTCGACCACTGACTCTCCCAACACCCTCTCTTTCTGTCTGTGATTTTACCCAGAGGATCAGAAACATGTACTTCTGAGTAACAGAGTGTGAGAATGGTGAAAAATGGGGATCTTACAATGAAATGCGAGTCTCTGTTTTCCATGTCAGGCTCTCTTAGTTCCTGCTTCTCGGACTTGCTTTTTCTCAGGTTCCATCTCTGTCACCAATGTTATGTGTTTTGAGTTCCGCGTTGTTGTTAAATACCCTGTGATGGATGGAAGTCCACGTGGTGCAGCACACTGTCGGATTCGAGCCATCTGTCACCAACACGAGGCTCGTCTCTGCCAAGCTGCTGGTCTGAGTCATGTCCTGCTTCTGATGAAATGTCAGTATTACTTGTCACCATCTAATATTTATGCCAAGTCAGGTTGCCTTGGGTCAGAACCATTGGACAGACAGGAGCCCTCAATGGTTCTTACAATCCACATCCCCCAGGATAACCCTTGCAGCTTGGCTCCACCACCTCACAGAAGAGGTATCTTTGTCATTTGAAGGTGTTCAGCATCTTGCAACTGATGACAATAATTCCACTTATCCAATGGCACTTTTAAGAAACCGTTAGTCTATCTCCTTCCCATTACTGTTTCTACCCACAAAAGTCCCAATTGATATGTCATTCCATTGCCTTCTGAGTGTAGAATGCTGATTAAAGCAACAGAGCAAAAAGAACAAATTATGTTGACCCATGGCCCCACACTGGGGTCAAACTCCAAACGACAAAGTCTCTTTCCATATTTGATCTCAAAATTGCCACCCCGAATGCAAATCATTCTCTCTCCATTAGATCCCGCAGTGTAACTCATCCATTCAGCAACTACATAGGAGCAGAGAGAATCTGAACTGGAATGGACTAGGGCTGGAGATCGCAGGGGCCTGGGCTCCACAGAGCCAGCAGTTTGAGGGGCAGGAGTGGAGCCTGTGATCGCAGGGGTCTGGGCAGGGGCAGAGCTGGCAAAGCAGGGGTCTGGGGGACCCCTGCCCAGGCCCATAGTCTTAGCCAGAGCCTCAAGGGTGTAGCTGGCAATGGCAGGGGCCTGAGGGTCTTCTGTCCAGGCCTGTACCCTTCATCAGAGGCTGCAGTGGGGCAGGGATGGAGCTGGTGATCTCAGGGCCTGGGCAGGGGCAGAGTTTGTGATTGCAGGGGTCTGGGCATGAGTGGAGCTGGCAATGCAGGGGTCTGGGGGTCCTCTGCCCAGGCCTTTAGCCTTGGCCAGAGGCTGTGGAGGGACAAGGGCAGTGCCCATGATTGGAGGGGCCTGTCTGTTTTGATGAAAACATCTTGGTGACCTGCAGCCTTGGCCAGAGGCTCCCTGTATGCCACTGGTAATATTCTTAGTAACTTGGGTAATAAGAATCCAAAAAGGCGATCTAGGGTTTTTCCACCACACTCCTGGAGAAAAAAAATGAAGGTCCACTGCTTGAGGGCTAAGAAATATCATATCCTGCTCTATCCAGTTTTGCTCAGTGCATAATGCCTCAGCCTGCCGACTGCAGGGTCTGGGTTCAATTTTGGCAAGGGCATATACCGAGGTTGCATGCTCCTTCCTGACCAGGGCCCAGGTCAGGGCATATGCATGAAGCAACCAATCAAAGTGTTCCTCTCACTTTGATGTTTCTCTCTGTTTTTCTCTTCTCTTCCACATTCTCTAAAAATCAATAGAAACATATCCTCAGGTGAGGATAGAAAAAAAAAAAAAAAAAAGAAATGTCCATTTTGATGAAAACACCGTGGTGGCTGCGGTGACTGGCAGTGGCTGCAGCAGTGGGGTGATGGGGCTGGTGGCTTCCCCTGATTAGCCTGGTCACCTCCCAGAAAGGGAGGTCAGACTGCAGCTTAGGGCCTGCTCCCCAAGGAGAGCAGGGAGTGGGCCTAAGCCATCAGTAGGACATCCCCTGAGGGCTCCCAGTATGTGAGAGAGGACAGGCTAGGCCAAGGAACCCTCCCCCCCTTAGTGCACAAATTTTGTGCACCAGGCCCCTAGTCTATGATAAGAGAATCATTGATTGTCTGCCTCTTGCACACCCCACAATGGAATCAAGCCCGCAACCTGGGCATGTGCCCTTGACCAGAATTGAACCTGGGACCCTTCTGTCCACAGGCTAACACTCTATCCACTGAGCCAAACCGGCTGGGGCTGAATCTGCATTTTATGGCAGTTCTCCACAGGCATAACATCTCAATTAGGCAAGACAAATACATTCTAGGGAACTGCTGCCTGGCACTTAAATACCTTGGACAGCATACAAGCAGCTGTCCAAGGAAAGTCAAGAAAATGGACAGTGGACACTGTCATGGGAATTTGCTTTCCTGCTCTAAGTTACTTACAGAAAACCTTTCCACTTTACAATATGGATGAAGCGTCGCTGAGATATGAGGCAGGGGCCAGGGTTCCTGGCTGCCTGGGATTCAGAAGACACGTCTGAGTTCTCTGAATGTGGACTCCAAACCATTTACACTTGAAGAGTAGTTCAGAGTTGGTTGTAGAAGGTGCAATGTTTAAAAAAAAAAAAAATCTCATTTCTTGTGATTCTAAGAGACCCAAGAAGCCACTCTCAGTGAGAAGCAGGTGGGCAGCGATATCAGTCAACAGAACAGGGTTTCATGGGAGTTTTTACACAGGGCGTGGCTCTAGGCCCACAGCCTGCAAACCCCTCTGTGTGCCCCCATGCAGGCTGCCTCAAGCTTGGTAGCTTCGAGATGGGATGAATAAAAGTGATCTAGGATACGTCCCGGCAAGCCAGATGGAATTTTATTGAGAACTATCCATTTTCTCCAAGTGGATTATATATTTCCTGGCATACGCCACTTGATGGATGGTGGCTTTGCAACCCGTTTAGGTAATTTTCTTGTCCTTGTGCCATTTAGTGACCACGTGGTCTTGCTTTGTCATTTAAAGGTCAACATTTTCAATATGTATCCAATCTGTGTTCATTTATTCAGCTCCATAAATATCCCTTTGCTCATTTGTGCATGAGCCGTATTTCTCTTAGGAAGAACTTTTTGTTCTAAAACAGTAAACTTAGTGGCTGCGCCATAGAAACTTGTAATAAGATTTGTGCCGCAAAATTAAACTGTTGCAAACACTATACCGTTATTGTTATTATATATCAGATTTGCAAGGTAATTATTTGGATTTCCCTACTGTGCCTCGTGGGAGTGTATGAGCATGGAGAAAACACCGCCTTTAAGAAAAGAATGAGGAATCAATGGGAGAGGTTGCTAGCATCTCTGTTCAAGATGATGGGAGATGAGAAAACATGACAGAGACGGAGAGTGAGCTGACAAAAGTAGAAGACACACATGGCGTCCAATGCTTGGTATTCTCTAGAGATGGAGAAGACGAGATAGATTAAAGGCAAAACGAAATGGGAGCCACAGTCCCCCACGGCACAGCATAAAGTAAGAACTGCCAGTGGCCAAGTTCCATGCAACTGGTTTTCACTCATGGATCTGTGTAACACACGTTTTTCTGGGAAACCAGGGAAAACCTCCTGCAGTGCGGCATCTGAACGCAGACAACTCCAGGGTAAACTCCTTACTCTACTATTAACCGTGACCTCGGGACAGGCACTTCACGCTTCCTCTTCCAGGTCACTCCACGCACAAAGCAGGGGGATTACTGTGTTTGTTCCGATGGTTGTGATGACAACGTGAGGCAGCGGGTGAAGGACATGAGCTGGCGGACAGGGCTCGGTTCTGTGTCGTTTCTGTCAGGAGCGCTGTGGGGCCTGAGTTTCGGAGACAAGGGCAGAAAGAAACAGACAGATATTCTGCCCTTAGCGTGTGCAGGGTGTAAAAGTCAAAGTAAGCCACACACGTGTGGTGTATGCATGTGTCTCCGTGTGAAAGCGTGTGTCTGTGCTACACAGAGGTGAAGATAAAGGTCCGTGAGAGTGTAAAGGAGAATATAATTTAGCTCAGGCAGTCGGTTTCCAACTCTAAGGGCCAGCCTCGGTTCCCATGATTCTTTTCAATTGTTCTCCACTTCACGCATAATGAGCCTGTGATTTACGCTGAGCGCCGCGGAGAGGAGCCATTTTCCATTTCCAATCTTCCTCCATCCAGCTCCTCGTTTCCTCACGCGGATGGTCCGATGTTCCTACCTGGTCTCCAGCCTGAAAGCTCGCCTCCTTCCGTCCGCCCTGAATGTGTGGCCAGAGGTCTGAGATGACCCCTTGCATTAAAACAACAATACTGACATCGATTAAGAAGGGCCTAGGATGTAAAAGAACAGAATCCCTCTAAGTCTGCAAACGCATCTCTGTACAAATAAGATGTTATACTCATTGAATTAGCAATCACAGTGAGTTATATGGCCTGGCTGCAGTAATTGCATTAAGCAACCATATTATTTCAATAATAAAATAAACCCATTGAAACAGATTATTTTCCAGGGTAATTATTTAACTAATTTAAAAGTGGCAGGAGGATGAATGTTCCAATCTTTGCATTTTATTATCTCCTCACTGTACTCGGCCCAAAAACACAGTGCCAGCAGCTGCAGTCTTTACACTTACGGAGAAGGCTCACTTGTTTCCCCAAACTTAAGTTTTAACCCACATCCTTATGTCTCCTGGAGATAAAGATTGGATTCTGAAGGGCTCCTGTCACAGTTCCTCCTTCCAGTCGGCCTTCCCTGGGTTCCCGGTTAGATCCCGCCCCTGCGCGTCCCCCAGAGCAGCCGTGCGCAGCCGTGCATGGCACTTGCTGACCTTGAGTCACTTGTGGGTGTCCGCGAAACGAGGGGAGCAAGGCTATGTCCATCTTGCACCCCACGGGGTCCGCTGCAGCCAGCCCTGGGCACATGCACCCCATGGGGTCTGCTGAAGCCAGGTCTGGGCACAGCCCACTGCCAGGGTTCACAGTGCATCTGCTGAAGAGATAACAGTGAATGGACAAGGTGTGGCTCTTCTTTGCATGCTGCCATTCTGCACACTGTGCCCAGTTGAGGCAATTAATGAACCAGGCCCTGCACTCAGAGAGTAACGGGTGCCACGTTTACTCGCCTCTAATAACTCATGTCCGACTGGCAGCGCCCTCGGACGTGGGGATGAGCCCGCCCAGAGCCCCGCTTCCTCTCGATTCCAGAGGAGGATGGAGAGTATGCACTCTGACCCACGCTGCCGTGCCCGCCACCCATCTCTGCATTCACTCGCTGTGTGCCATGGGCAAGTTGCTGAACCTTTCTGTGTCCGTTTCTCACTTATAAACTGTGGACGGCAAAAGGGCCTCCTTACAGGGCCTTGGAGAGAATGAAACGAGCTCATAGCGTACAATGCACTGCAACAGGAGGGTCAGCCGGGTCCCTGTCGTGGCTGGGATTGCTTTCATTGTGACCGTTTAAATGAGATACTATGCTGTACTAGATACCGTGGAACAGAGTGATATGGCACGAGTGAAATACGCAGCAAAGGCACAGTACGGAGTGAGCGAGTGATGGCGGCCACTATTTTCAGAGGCAGCAACGGTGCCAGCAGCTGCGGCAACACTGTTCTTTAACCTCATTATTTGCCGGAACACAGCTGATTCCCACTGGACGGGAGAAGGTTATAGGAATATTAACAGTAGGACTCTGACATGCACTAATCCCCAGAGAGAGGGCCTGGGAAGCAGTTAAGACACGGATGCTGCGGCTGTCACTGGGGTCCGCACCCCGTCTCCGCCACTCGCTCACTCAGGGCCTCGGGTGAGCCCCTCGGGGTCTGGCCTCGAATGGGTAACAAGGGCACCACTCAGAGTTATTATCTTCTTCTCGTAGCAACCTGAGCGTCGCACACTCGCATTGTCGCCGTTACAGAGCCACGCGCTGACACAGGAGCGTAAATCACTGCTCCAAGCGCGCACAGCAGGTGTGGGCATGGCCCTAGACCCCGCGGGTGAGGTTCCGGGGCTCGTGCTTAGTCAATGTACGCTGGAGCCTCCCCTCCCCCAGACACAGGTGGGGTTGCAGGTGCGGGCGGAGGGGGTACACCTGGCTCGCTGCTTGGCCACCACCCACCTCCATCTGGAGCTAACGCCTTGCTCCCTCAATTTGCCTAGAGTCGAGCCTGTGGCTATGACGCTCTATTGCCTGGGATTTCCAGAATCGCTCTCTTACAGGCAAGTTTCTTTGAAACTTTTTCCGGGTAACTATGCAATAACATACTGTCAGAAAATGGATGCTGGTTTCTGTTTAAACCATGACCAGTTGCCACTAATTTCTGCTGCTTGCACACTTGATGTGGCCCCGCCCTTCGTACCATCTCCCTACTTCCTGGTGCAAGATGGTCATTCATCGATCCCTTCCTCACTCGCCCGGCTGTGTCTCCCTAGGACTCAGACACTGTTCTACATGCTGAGGACACAAAGACGTGGATGAGAGACAGTCTTGGCCCGTTGGGGTGACACCGGCGCGTCTAGCTTCGTTTCCATCATAGGACGTCCCTGCCTTTGCTTGCCCACCTGTCCTTCCTGACGCCAGCACCACATGGGACACGCCCTCCACGAGCAACCTGGGACTGAGATCCTGGGGACCTGAGGACAGTGTGCTGGGCAGCACTCGGCACCACTGTCTTTCTCAGCTTCAGGCTCCGACCAGCTTCCTTAGCTCCCAGACACATAGCCAGTCCCTGTGCTCACTTGCTTCCTGGACCCCAGTTTCTCCTCTATTTTCCAATGGGAGAGAGAGTTGGCACCACACCACAGGTTCATCCCTTAAAACCCAATTCTAGAAGCCTCTGGCCTCCAAGGGCCAGCCAAGTCAGCCGGGAAAGGGGTCCATCCTGGAGAAGCGTTTTCTTCGCTGAATCCTGTCTTCCTTGGACAAGTGTCAGTGTCCCCACATCCTTGTCTAAGAACCCATCTTCATCATCCTCCCCCCCCCCCCCGCAACACAAATGGCCTGGGTGGGGGTGACCATCCTAGCCTCCCGAAGCAGACACTCGTGCGCTTCTGTGTCATGAGGATTCACTGTGAGGACGGGCATTCTCACTGCTTCTACCATCAGCAGGACCTGGCACCCCTCGGCACGTTCTAGCCCGGACCTGAAGGTGCTGTAATTAGAAAACGCGCATCAGGAAACGCTGGCCTCGGGGAAACTCTGAGGAATAAGCGTGTTGTGGCTCGGCTATCCCACTGAGAGAGCGACACACACAGGCCAGGAATTCCTGACATGGCGGCCCATTTCCATTTTTTACCCCAAACCATTGGCTTCCTCCATCGGCAGCCGATGCCAGCTTGTGTGACGCGAGGGAGAGCGATGCTGCACATGGCTTCCTGGTGGGTGGGTCGGGGGAGTGTTGCCTTCTGAGTGGTGAGCGAGGCCCTCTTCGCCTGCTAGCCTCACCAGGGATGCTGCTCTCCCCGATGGTCATAAACAAAACACCCGCAGATGGAAGGAGCAAGTGAGTATGGAGAAGGCAGTTGCCATGGCAACAATAACCATGGAAAGGCCTCTCAACACCCACCCTGCACCGGTGTCTACAGGGAAATCCAGAGCACCCAGCTCCCAGGAATAAAGGGGAAAAAAAAAAAAGAGGCAAGAAGTTCACCGCAGAGTGTAGACACGGCCTCTGTGCTGAGAAGCTGGAACTCTGCGCGGAAGGCTCCGCCCTCTGTCCCTGCCTGGGGCTCGCTCAGGGCAGGGCTATGAAGGGGAATATTCTCCCGCGGCTTCCCTTCGCCTACAGGACAGCGTGCAGGCCTTGGTCTGATCTTGGAGGGGGTTTGCGGCCCACATTTGTGGGGGTGTCTTTGTCTAGCTGCTCAAGTCAACAGCGTAACTCATGATGCGCTGCCCCGATCAGTCCCCTTCTGTGATGGTTTAGTCATCCTTACAGTCACCTAGCGGCATCTCAGACAACTGTTCCGGAGCCTTCGAGCTTCCATTTCACCCGGGAAGTCTTCTCCAGCCACCGCAGTGGACAGTTGTTTCTTGCGATACGAAGACAAAATTCCTGGGTTTATATCTCTCAATTTGTATATTTAAAGTTGGATGACATTGGACTGAGCATTCCCCACGTAAAATGAGGTCAATCCAATACTTTTCTTTGAAAATCAAAAGAGATAATGAGGACAAATTAAATGAACCGGTGCTGCAAACCTTATTTACATTATTATTTTTCACAATGATATCATTTCTTCTTTCTCTCATTTGCTAGCTCCATACCACCTTGATGGAAGAGCATCGTTGGGCTTGCTGTAAAACCCAATAAAATACCTGATAGGTGTTTAAAGGAGTGAAGACGGGGAAGGAGAGAATACTGAAGGGAGTGAACCATTCAACATACACTGGACAATGGAACAACAAGGCAGGTAGATGAGGAACAGACAGGCATAATGTTGTCCCCATCACAAATCAACATTAAGTCTTATCTTCCTTCACTCAAGCTGTACCTTGCCCATAATTAAGGACTTGGTTGAAATAGTCAGGTGACCCAGGAATCAGTTCAGTAAGCGTATGCAGGAGACACATTCCCCAGGCTTGTCAGGGCTGTAAGAAAACCTAACCACAGATGAGCGCTGTCAGCATTGATGGATGGATAGATGGATGGAAGGAAGGAAGGAAGGAAGGAAGGAAGGAAGGAAGGAAGGAAGGAAGGAAGGAAGGAAGGAGCCACCTTGGATGGAAGGAAGGAAGGAAGGAAGGAAGGAAGGAAGGAAGGAAGGAAGGAAGGAAGGAGCCACCTTTCTCCCTGCGGCTAAGGTCCACTCATTCCTCGAAACTCTTCCCTGTCACCTCTTCCCAGACACCTCCTGCCCACTCCTGACCTCTCTGACTTTTCCATAGCATCTCTGCTGACTGCATGATACTGATTATCACTCGATTAAAGAATGTTTACTTGTTCTCTCGTATGTCCTCCATTACTCTATTATCCTGCGTCTCCTTCATTGCACAGTGTCATACGCAATGGCGTTACTTGCTGTATTAGTGACTTAGTGTTTAGATGAATATCTGAATCAATGGCTGAATAAAAGAATAAATCAAATTAAATGAATGCCGCACATATGCAAGCATCTGGATATCAATTTCTCTAATTTACTCATAAAAATTTATTTGAGGTTTTAGAATAATCTTAATCATGTGATGGCATATAATATTTTATTTTCTCATAAGTATTTTCCAAGCTTTATTTCAATTAATTTATTAAAATGTAGTGGCATATGCATTACCATGGTTTTAAAGCTAGAGTAACCAAGTGTAATTGAAAAGTGAAAAATGATTTAAATAAAAACTAAGATGAAGCTAGGGTAACCAAGTCCTACATGTCTTTGCAGGTCATCCAGCTAAGTGGTTCTCAACTTTCATTGTCAAATTTAATAATGAGCTATTTTGTATGTGTCAGGAAAGATCGAAGGTAAATGTCTGAATGTCCCTCAGAAACCCACAGAGCTATTGGTTCGTGCAGTTTTATTGGTGCACAGTAGCTTCAGAACATTGATTTTTAAACACACAGCAACACACATAATCACATAGTCTGTACATGAAGGAAAGATCGGGAGCAACTAACCTACTGTGTAGCTACTCCTGTAGAAGAGAAATTGAGGTCCAAGGAAGGAAAATTCAGGCTTGGGAAACTGGAGGGTCACAGGTATTTTGTATGGACAATAAGACAATCTATATATATAAAAGCCTAAATTACCAGCCAACCAGCTGACCGGCCGGTAGCTATGATGTACAATGACCGCAAGGGTGCAGATACTCAACACACAGTCATGGAAACATGGAACAGACCGATGAATCTCAAAGGGAAGCGGGAAGAGGGGAGGGCAGGAAGAGATTAACCAAAGATCTTATATGCATACTAGAGGTCCCTTGGCCTGGCCTGCGGGGATTGGGCCAAAACCAGCTCTCCAACATCCCCTGAGGGGTCCTAGATTTCGAGAGGGCGCAGGCCAGGCTGAGGGACCCACCGGTGCACGAACCTGTGCACGGGGCCTCTAGTAGTTAATAAATAACACATTCTATCTTTCACACACTCACAACTGCAACCTTGCTTCTGCCCCACCCACACTGTGTACTTAGTGATGGGGTCAGTTAAATGGATTCATTCCCTGGTCTCAGGATCACTGGCCTCTCAATTAACCGGTTAAGGAATTCCCATTATGCTTCTGAAACACAAAATTCCCTCTACTTTCTCAAGCAGGTGTAGCTGCAAGCCCAGGATCACCAGAATCATGGTATATTCTTCTTGCTTCCTACAGGTTGTTTTGGGGGAATTTACCAGCAATGCACGTGAAGTGCTGGACTTTCGAGGGAGTCAGCTGAGCTTGAGGAAAAGCTTGCAGATGACAAGTTTAATGTTGTTTATAAAATGACATAATTCCCAAGATGACCTAGTGATTTAATTAACTCATATTTTTAAAATATGGAAGTAGGAGTTGGAACCAGTGATATCCACTTATTTTTAATTAAATTTCTGAGAGCAATGGGCCTTGATCACTGGATGGGTTGTTATCTGTAACTCATGAGTCTTAAATAAGGGGATTTTAGTATCTAATTTTATATTAATAGAAGAAAGGTTACAATTTTTCTCCAGCGGTAATTGCATAAATATATATTTTATCTGGCATTAAAAAGACATCACTGATGCAGAACTCCTTGTTACAGAGAATGAACTACATTTAGATGAGAAGTTGTCCAGAGGTACCACCCCATTCATCATCTAAATATAATTAGTCATATAATGTAGCAGAATCTGAATTATATTAATGTAGTAAGACTGGAAAGCACATGTCCAAGGAGATAGTGATGGGAAAGTTGGGCTGATGAGATTTGAGTTGCATGCATATTCAACTGCAGAAGAAGGATTTCACGTGCATTTACTCAACAAGTAGAGTATGTTTCAGGTACCACACGAGGCACGGAGAACATGACACGGTCCTTATTCTAAATCTGTAAGCTAGCACTGGAGACTTGCAGTGATCACACAAGACCATGTAAACTGGGATGTCTGCTGACTTGCAAGACAGAGCAAGAAATACAGTGTATAGGTTATGTCAGATGGGATGTATGAAGTCACCACTCACATTCCTTGTCATGTGAAGAGCAGGATTTTCCTGTCACGACCCTGGTGCTCAGTCTGCATTGCTTGGATCTCGCTCACTCTCTCAGCCATGGCGCTGTGCTCAGGCGCAGCTTCCCTTAGCGTGCGTGTCTTCCTTCCTGCCCACTGTGTAAAGTCTCATTGGCACAAGACTCCCGGGTATCGGGCGTCAGACGTCCACCGGCAATCCCTATCGCCGGACTGCTTAGCTTCCCAGAAGTCTGCCTGTGCCTTCGCCGGTAAGATGGCTCTCGTATTTGCTCATAAAAACTATCAGTGTATTGTGGGAAGCTGGGGGTCATCACCCCTGAAAGAAAACTCATCCAGCATGTTCTGGAGATCAACCTCTTCCGGGGCCCAAGGGAAAAGAGGCCTGGATCATCTATAGCCCCAAACGGGCAGACGGGGACATGCTGACGCAGAGAAAAAGAGAATAAAGGACACATAGATGGAGTCTAAAATGAGAAAGAAAGACAAGCTCTGGGAGGCCGCCTGGGGTACACAACGGGCCCCAGTGGATCCTAGAGCGCTCCCAACAGCACTGTGACAAACGGAGAATTAAATTCCTCAAGAGTCAGCCGGGATCACAGATAAAGGTATCCTTTTCAACCAGGGAACTCCGGAAAATTGATTCTTGATTTTGAAAGTAAAGCGATGATTTGATTCAGGGGCACGTGCAGAGGGCAGGGAGAGTTTAATGTGCACACAGCGAGTCGGAAGCCTTTCTTGGGGTCCGAAAAGTTCTCCTTGGGGGGCCGTAAGCTGGATTATTACCCATTACCCGTAACACAAAGATAATGAAAGCAGTGCAGTCGTCTGTTCGCCAAGGCCACAGGGATACCGGGATCTGACAGCCATGATATATCTCCGTTAGTTTTTTTCCCGGGTAAAACCGTCACAAATCACAGAGCAGACAGCATGTTGGTTGAAGAGACTCCGCCTTGAGATGACAGAGCCATTCATTCATCTTCATTGAGAGAACTCAGACAGCACTGCGGCTGGAAGCATGAACCTCGTCCCCTACAGGAGCCTCTTCCTAATGACTTTGTCCCGCAGTTGGATTAGAACTGGCTTCGTTTTCTAGTAAACCACACTCATTCAGCTTTCCTGATCAGTCACGGAAACTTCCAACCCCACTTTTGGTGATAAAATCTAAAGAATGGTTCAACTGGAGTAAAATGAAGGATTAAAAATACCTCAGGAGGGGGGTTGGTGATTAAGACACGTCACCATAAAAAAAGGTAAGTCCACTTGTAATTCCCTTTCTGCTCCAGATAATTCATTCAAGGGAAATATTTTCTGAGACTATTTCTACACGCACAGGTAAGCTCATGGTTTGACCATGCAGCATTCGTTGAAGAAAGCATCAAATAGGGTGGAGTGAGAAGGGAATGTTGCACAATATACTGATAACATTGCCAAACTTTAAAACTATAATTATGGTAGAGACCATCAAAATATTGCAAAATAAAGTAAACTGATAAACATTCTCGAGTATCGATACAGAAAGAGAAGATTGGCGGGGGCGGGGGGGGCGGGGGGGGGGCCCTGAAGGAGAGAACAGCATGTTGGGAGGGAGAAGACGACTTGTTTAGACCCTAGACCCTGCACCCTCCTCACTTCCCACTCCACGAATGTGCACCCAGGAAGGACTTAATAAATATTCACAGAATTGAAACAAAATGTGGACCAGTCACTGCTTTCCTTCAGAGGCCCTTTTCAGACTGCAGAGCAAAATCACTGCCATCACCTGTCTCTCTCTCTTTACAATTTGAAAAGCTTTTTCTTTTCAAGTTCAGTGTCTCTTGTGATCTTTACATCATTCTAAGTGTAGGTTTTATTCTTTTTTAAAAAAAATGTAAGGAGAAACTGAGGCCAGAAAAATTCTAGCAGGTGTAAAACAGACTTGAACTATGATCTCTAAGTCCCAGTTGTATGTAACTCCCGGGATGCTTCCCCATTAATTCCAGTGGCTCCTACAAACATTAGCTTATTTCTTTACCAAAGCTTCCGTCAGCTCCACGGGGAACTCTGATAAAGACAAGGATGCGCTTCCCTTGAAAGAGACTGGGACACAATTAGCAAGTAGAATGTGCAGCAATCAACATCTAACAAATAAATAATACGTAAAAAGGCAACTGTGGGACAACCACCCACAGGTGCCATAACCAAGCAATCTGGCTAAACAGGCATTTGCAAACGTAACTCACTGTCTCTGTCTCGTTAGAAAAGCCCGGACAAGAGCACAGGGAATTAATCCAGAATTCCATGCGAGGTGGAAAGGAAGGGTGAATGGCATTTTGCAGAAAATGTGGATGTCACACACGTGACTGAGGAAAATATATGCCTTTTATTGTTGTGGGGGAGGAAGAAACGATGCTGTATTAATTATCACTCATTTAAGATGTTTACCGTCTACAAAAGCTAAAACGGGCAGGATGCAAAGGTTTGTTCAAACCCCCTCTTTTCAACAGGCCAGGAAAAGAGAAGCTTTTCTGGAAACGTGAAGTAAGCAGCGTTAAAGAGAAAGCCACAGGCCCCCACGGTCACTCATGCTAAGAGCCCATAATACCAAACCGAGATGCAGCGCCTGATCTCAGAGCAGCTCAGCCTCCCCCAGAAACATCATCTTCATCCATCCGTCTGGAATCTTCCGGGTGGGGCCGGTGAGGTCACTGTCGCTCTGAGGTGAGGGGGGCAGAAATCAGAACAGCCGGGGAAGGTATCGTCATCTAATTTTGATGTAATGGCAAGCACTTGCCATGGAATGTTAACAGGAAAAGGACAGGATGAAAAGATAATTACAGAATATGGGCTCCGTTTAGTTCCAAAAATGTTTGAGAAAAAGTCAACATTTTTGAAAGTAAAAAAGGGTTTGAAAGTCAACATTTTTGAAAGTAAAAGTGTTTGAAAGTCAACATTTCCAATCACTGTCTCAATAATCTGGTCACGGGTGGGTTCTGTTTCTGCTTCTGTCGGTGTGTGGTAATTTCCATATGTCCCGCATATAGCAATTCCTGTATTGCTTTGATGCACAACAATATAATAAGGTAAAATTGTAAAAAGTTGTTTAAAAGGTTTGGCATGGAAAGAAACAAAATTATAACTTGAAATGCTTCTTAAATGACAATTAAGACATATCTGTGATTAAGCAGGATTTGAGTGGAACAAGAGACAAGTTTCCGTTTTAGAGAAATTGGGACGAGACTGGCTTTGGCCGAATATGACTTCTGAGACCTAGAGGAACACACTGGTCTTCTATTCCTTTAGTCACAGAGATATTATGCGTTATTACCTCCTTGGCAGGAGAAATCAAATATGGCCTTGATAGTGTTCTGTAGCTACCAGGTTACCAGAGAACTCGGTGTGGTTCTTGTTGTAGAACATGTACCGTGTGCTGAGATAACCCTGTGTGAGGGCCATGCCGTGCAAAGGAGCCCGAGCGAGAGAGCATCTCTATACACGTGGACTTTGCCCTACTGAACGGCTGGCTCAGAGTCGGGGCTTTGTGCCAGGAGTCCTTAAAGAATATTGCCTCGGAATATCGCTTCTTCCCGGGGTTGGAACACACTACCTGGGCACCTTTCAAAGCCAACATCACCCTGCTCGCCTGACACAGTCCCCTGTGGTATTCTCTCCCCTCATCTCTCAGCTAGATCCCTGCCTTCCCACAACTGTACCACACGTTGTAGACTTAGAATCTCCAGTTTTCTACCAAGTCCTAAAATACTCCAAATCCCCCATTACCTTCTTTTTTAAAAAATATTTTATATGTTTTTTTAACTGATTTCAGAGGGAGATAAAGACAGAAACATCCATGATGAGGGAATTATTGATCTGCTGCCTTCTGCACGCCCCCTACTGCCCCTACTGGGGATCAAGCCCACAACCCGGACATGTGCCCTGACCAGGAATCGAACCGTGACCTCCTGGTTCATGGGTTGATGGTCAACCACTGAGCCCCATAGGCGGGCCTATTACCTTCTTTTGCTTGTTTCTGCTATCAAAACCCATCGAAAAAATTAAACAGGTGCTGATTCAACTCCTGTTTTCTCCAAGTGTGTTTGTCCAGTTCTTCCCTGCTGCGGCGGCTAGCTCCTTTCACTGTGTTCCTGCGTCACTTCGCTTTCATCACAAGTTTTGTACTGGGGTCCTTTCTAGGTAAGCGCTTTTGTCTGCTAACTCGACGTGCTGGAGAAAAGAAGCCCTCATTAACCTTCGCATCCCCTGCAAGCCTACTCTAAAGCCTTGAACACCAAGAATGCTCAAAACTAAGTTTTTGGATTTTAATTTTAAAAAATTTAAATATTTTTTTTTTATTTCATAGACGAAGGGAGAGGGAGTAGAAACATCAATGATGAGAGAGAATCGTGGGTCCACTGCCTGTTGCATGCCCCCTACTGGGGACTGAGCCCATAACCCGGGCATGCACCCTGACCAGGAATTGAACCCAGACATCCTGGCTCATGGGTCAACGCACACCATTGAGCACTGGGCAGATTTTAATTTTTTTAAAAATCTGTGTAAAAATATTCCATTCAGGCATTTATATATTTAATTCCATGAACATCTGGTGAGCCCAATTATATTTTAAGCTCTGCGTTAGATAGAAGAGGAGCTTAGTAACTATGTATCATTTTCATCTGAAAGCAGAAACACAACCTTTTTTACTCATTAATGGGCAAATGTATTTCTCTATGTTTTCTGTGCAACATGGACCTCAATTGCCAATGATGCAATTAAACTTGACCACTGACCTTCAGAGTCTCAGGAATTTAAATGGTTTACCTTGCGGGGCTTTTTGAACTCTGTCCTCCAATAAGAAAAAATAAAACATATAGATTAGATATAGATATAGATATAGATATAGATATATAGATATAGATATATAGATATAGATATATATAGATAGCATTTCTCTGTCTTGTGAATGTCTTGTTACAGAGAAGGTCAAAGGGAAGAAATCAATAGAGTTTTGTCATCTCTAAACCAGAGGGGATTATTTCTCAGACCATCTCCGTGTGTGTGAGTGAGTGCATTGTGTTAGACTGTGTCACCTGTGGCAAGGGTCCTGTGAACAGACCCTCTTAGATGTCAGCCAGTGGAAAGGAAAACGAACTATCCATTAATGAGCACCATTTGTCAGGAGCCGCGCTAGACATGCTCACATTTTAAGATTTAGCAAGGCCATCTCACAAATAAACCAACGTAAGCCTGTTCGCGAACTTCAATTCATTTGGCGATGATTAGTTCCTGGAGCACATTCTTTCTCGGGAAGAGCTTCCTCACAGCTCCCCTGTGCTCCTCCCACTCTGCTCGCCAACATCTCACCAAATAGTTCCTAACGGGAATCGCTGTGGCACTTAGTAGTGCTGTTATTTTTAAATTTTGAACTCATGAAAATGTTTTTCATTTTACCAGGTAACCTGGCACCCCCTCCCTGTCCTCCTAACACTTCCAAACTCCTGGAGGACGTAGCTCGAGTGGAAGCAAGTGAGCATGCGCTTTTCCTTCGGGCAGATCAGTACCCTTTCCACCAAAACTTCAGGACCCGCCCAGGACTCAGGCTTGTTATTATACTCTGCATGTCCGGGAGCCTGAGTCCCAGAATAATTAATAACCTAGCTCTCTCTTTCTCTCTTTCTCTCTCTCTCCCCTCCCCTTCCTTTCCTCCCTCTCTCTCTCTTACCCTCTCTCTCCCTCATTTTTCAATGTGTATCTAAGATCTAGTGAGCTGCCCCAAATTAACATTATGGGAAGCAGATGGAAAACGGGCAAGTGTTTGAAAGTTTTCACCATGCGCTTTTAAAGTGTAAGTTATTTAATCATACATGGGGAGGGGTCGTGGGGGTCAAGGATGATTTAGTTCATGTCCTTCACTTTCAAAGGAGGAAACTGCAAATAATCATGCATTGCATTTGTTCAATCAATTATTCAGCTAATAAAAAGTGATAGAAATTACACTAATGGCTGACATTAATTTATTTAGTGCTCATGGTTGTGTCAGGCAGTGGCCTGAGAATTTTCTGTGTGAGACTCACTAAAATATTTATCAAATACCTAACAGGTGCCAGGCGCTGCTGTGTCCTGGGGCAGTGGTTCACCCAGAGACAATCCTGTCTTCACAGAGCTGATGTCAGTGCAGCAGACGGACAGTCACATGCACACAGACAACCAGAGCGTTCACGGGTTTCCTCAGTGACAGAACTCAATGGGATATAAACGGAGCTTTCCTATCTTGGTTAGCGTCGTCAATACAGTCCTCTGCCCGGACGGTGTGGCTCACTGGTTGAGCATCAACCCAGAAACCAAGAGGTCACCCGTTCCATTCCCAGTCAGGGCACATGCCCGGGTTGTGGGCTGGATCCCCAGCGTGGGGCGTGCAGGAGGCAGCCTATAGATGATGTTCCTCTCTCTCATCACTGTTTCTCTCTGTTCCTTTCCCTTCCTCTCTCTAAAATCAATAAAAACATTTAAAAATAATAATAGCATAGTCCTCTGTGAGCTGCCACATCGGAGGAGCCAGCCCTGCTTAGAGAGGATGATCAGGGCGGATGTGAGGCGAATTTGTGGGGCCAGATCATGCCTCCTCCTTGCCCGTGGCTCTGTTTTGAGTTTTAGTCCACAGTGAGTGCAGGAGACAGTGAAGATTTTTAAGCAGGAAAATAAAACTGTATAATTTACATTCATTAAAGACAATTTCCCCCTTCCTTCAAAATGGTCCAGGGAGAGAAGAGCTGGGAATCCAAGGAGACGAATTGGATGCAGGTTGGAGAGACAGCGGCCCTGGCCGAGGTAAGCGCTGTGAGGAGGAGAGGAGGCCGTGGACTGACTGTATTTGGAAACGGAATGGAGGGCTCTGGGGCGAAATGTGTGGGAAGGGCACAGAGACAGGTATGAAGAGGACTCCTGTGACTTTTGCTTGAGCAACTGGACGTTTCTGATGCAATATGGACGATGGGGCGAAGGCCAGGAGAGAAGCGGGAATAACGGGCCAGCGAGAGCTCCAGCTGGACAGATCCGCTCTGCGGCCCCTAGGCATGCGGTCGGCACTGCCACGGGGGCTGGACCGGGGACGGTGCCCGCGGGAGGACGGCTGACGCCTGGGCTGAGACATCCGCGCCCACGGGACTTGCACACGCCTCAGGGAGCAGACACTCAGAGGCTCCTCTTCTCAGCAGATAACACGAAGGAAGGAACGGTCTGTGGCAACTGAGAAGCCACAGAACAGCAATGAGCACATAACAATGAAGCCGGCGATTGAAGGGACCGGACATCGGGTCGTTTTAGATCCACGGCAGTCCACCTCTCTGCCCAAACACAAGTGCCCGCTTGCTGTGCTCCCCAGAAATGCCAACAAACTTCCTAAGGCGAGTGATTCGCCTCCTGTCTCCCCTGTCATTCCACGAATGGAACTACCACCCGCCTGCGATGGCTCACCTCTCGTGTCCGTAGTCATGTCTCCTGCCTTCTCCTAGACGCACCAGCAGTGCGTGCAATCCCGAGTCCTTTTTTTGTAAAATATGTTATTTGGAGATTAACATGCAGTTGTAAGAAATATACACAGAGACCCCACTTCCCTTTACCGCCTTTCCCCCAAAGATTCCACCTTGCGTGACTACGACACATCACAGCCCGAGACAGGCACTGATGCAAACCATTGGTCTCATCCAGATTTCACCAATTTTACGCATGTGTCCCAAGATTCTTTTTTTAAAAAACAATAGCTTGATCCTGTCCATGAAAGCACAGCCACCTTGTGAGATACGTGTCCCCAGGTGAGGCTATCAACAGATGACTGGCCTTGGGCACATTTTTTTAAAATGTATTTTTATTGATTTCAGAGAGGAAGGGAGAGGGAAAGAGAGAAAGAAACACCAACGATGAGAAAGAATCATTGATCAGCTGCCTCCTGCACGCCCGCTACTGGGAATCAAGCCCACACCTGGGGCATGCACCCTTGAGCGGAATCTAACCGGCACCCTTTAGTGCTCAGGCCGATGCTCTCCACTGAACCATACCGGCTGGGGCTTTGGGAACACTGTTTCATCCAAGCATCTGTGTTTAAGTGACATGTGTCTGCACTGCTATCAGGCCCTGTGCCTCCTGCTTTGACGACCATCATTTCCCTCGTGTCATTTTCCCCACAGCCATACAAACGTGAGAAGGATTACTTTGCAGAAGAGAATGCTGAGACGCAGAGAGGTGGAGGGATCTGCATGGGACCCACGCCATCAGGGGCATATACGGTATTTAGAACGGTTTGAAAACAGGACAATGGGCCCCAAGCGGAGTGACTCAGGCTAAGCCTGCACATCACAGCTTTGGCTCTCGAGGGAATGGGATCAGGGACCAGCCAGTGAGGAGTCACCTCTCTGCGCTAAGCCAGCTCATCGCCCGACAGGTCCCTGACACCCAAAGGAGAGACCTGGCAGGAGTCGACCTGCTCGTGTTCCTTAGAGTAGCTTCCTGTCCCCCATCTCTTCTGTCTATGAAAGTCTTTCGCTTCGTACAGCTCCTTGGAGCGCCTTCCTACCTGCTGGATTGAATGCTGACCGATTCAAACGGATTCCGGCTCAAATGAAGCCTTGAAATTTCTAGCATGCCTCAGTTCATCTCTTAACGCACTTAATCTCAGAGGTCATTTTTTCCCCACACAGTCTGAGAAAAATTCTCAACCGTTACTTCCTTTTTAATAACTCATTGTGAATTGTCTAAACAGATAGGGGGAAAATGAGTAGAAATCAGTTTTATTCTGTTAATTTCCATCTAGTATCCAGTCACTAGCCACCACCCACAAACCTGTCAGGCAAGTTTCCCTGCACGGGGCTCTGTGAACTGTAGCGTGGGTCTCAAAACCCGCCATCTGACCTTCAAAGGGCTGAAACGCATCTCTAGAGCGTCATCGTGTTTATTTCTGACTTTTACTAGCCTGAAAAAGAAATCCTGGTATAAAAATAAACATTGAGGGTCACTAAAACCCTCCTCGTATGATTAGCTAAAAAAAAAAAAAAATGCCCATTTCAAGCATTCCCTGAAATAGTAACAGAATCAGCATGCAGTGTACTCCCAAGGGTGCCAAGGGTGTTTTTCCACTTTCATCAGAATGCACTGCAGCGCGAGGCAATCATGTGAATATCATTTAATGCTTTACAAGGAAACTCTTCAGAATTGATCGTTGTGAGTGTTTACAATACAAATTCAAGGTGATTACATGGTGATTAGAACTTGCTTATATGTCTCTTAAGAGACTGTGCCAATCCGATCCCAAACAGCAATCTTTGGGAAATACTTGACCTTGATGAGCTTGAGGCACATTCTGGTGACGGAACTTTTAAAATTAAAATTTTATCATCGTGTCGTGGCTTGGCATTAATATTTAGGTGTTGGAGCAGCAATAAAACGCCTACCTACCAACAGCCTAATTTTGGTTCTAGTTAGTAGTATCTAACGTGTGTTGAGTGCTTAGTACGTGCCAGACAATGTTAGAAGCACTTTCCTTGGCATCAATTCTATTAAGTGATGCACATTTTAAAATGGAAGCCATTGTAAGTGCTCGTTAAAACAAACAAACAAGCAAACCTGGCATCCAAGTTTAAGGAAAGGTGAACAAGATCTTGGATTTCAACACAGCTCCTTGTATGCAAGTTCTTCACTTCCGCCTCTAGATGGCGCCCAAGTCCCCTTCACCCACAGGATGTAGCGGTGGGATTTGGTTCCATCACTGATGCCGGGTTCCCTGAGGATGCTCTGCTGGGGCCACCACACTGAACATGGACTGGAGGTTTCTTTGACACTCGTACATGGATGATTCTCCACTTACCCTCCTCTGTTAGTCAACCTTAGAATCAACGGAGATTAGGGCGAGGCTGAGAGGTTGGGAGGGAAAGGAAGACCTCGGGGACTATTTTTAGTGACCTACGTAAGCTGATGGAATAAGAAAGGTTTGAATTTTAATATGGCGCAGCTCATGTGCCAGTATATTAGACAGAGCATAGTTGCTATTCATCAGATATTTAGCTCACAGATTTCCTTGCCAAACATAAAAGGCGCTCGCCCATCCCCCATTCACCCGTCCAGATAATCAGAGACCCTACCGATGTGTGCTGTCAGGCCTCCCCACAGAAGTTCATCTCTGTATCCCGTGCAGCTGTGACTCTTTGCACTTGAGAGGCTGTGAGCTGCAGGAACCAATTATCATCTCCATCACGGGATCCCATAGCGATAAGGGAACATGAGCAGCGTAACAGTCCGTCCAGAAGGAAAACGAGGGAAACAGAGATCACACTCACACAGGAAAACTACTCATTCCCCAGTATCTGATTCCTCAGCCACATCTGAAACTGGCCTTAGAGAATAGCCGATGAGCTTTCTTAGCTCAGTTCCAACTTCAAAAAGATTAGAGTGATTCTAACCTCAAATAATCTCCATCTCCCTCTCCCTCTCTCTCTCTCTCTCTCTCTCTCTCTCTCTCTCTCTCTCTCTCTCTCTCTCTCCTCCCCCCTCCCTCCCTCCCTCTCAGGCTGGAGGTTCTTCAGGCAGTATCACTCTCTCAGTAACTTAGTGTTTTTTGTTGCTATTCTTTTCGAATGTCTGAATCCCATTAATCTCACGTGGCGTAGATCACACAGTTCTTTTGAGACCTAATTCCGGTGCCTGTTAAATTTACTGGCCATCTCTCTCCACTGCTTGCTTTTAACTTTCTATTCAACTACACATACATTCCTGAGCCTATGAGCTTTGGTAGGTAAACCACCCTCGTACCTGTCAGCAAGGCCATTATTGAGAAGATAATAATAAGAGTTGGTGAGATGTTCACTGTTGGTAGAACTGTAAATTGGTGCAGCCACTGTGGAACATAGTACAGAGGTTCTTTAAAAAATTAAAAATAGAACAACCACACAAACCAGCAATTCCATTTCTGGGTACTTATCAAAAGAAAAGAAAAACAATAATTTGGAAAGATATATGCATCCCCATGTTCATTGCAGCACTGTTTACAATAGCCAAGATATGGAAGCAACCCAGGTGTCCATCAACAGATGATTTAAAAAGTGAAATCTCATCGTTGGGGACAAGGATGGGCCTAGACAGTATTACGTTAAGTGAAATAGGTTGATGTCAAAATACCTTGACATCACTTAGATGCAGAATCTAAAATAAACAAACAAAATGAAATAAACTCACAGCTACAGAGAACAAAAGGATGGTTGCTGGGGAACAGTGGGGTGGAGGAAGGGTGGGAAAGGAGAAGGGGTTCAAACAGTAAACACTTTCAGTCATAAAATATGTCTCAGGGATGTGAAGCACAGCAGAGGGAGTCGAGTCAATGATACCGTCCCAACGATGTGCCATGGAAGATGGTTGCTGGGCTTATTATGGCGATCACCCTGCAGGTATATAAATGTCGAATCGCTCTGCAGTACACCTGAAGATGATATATTGTATGTCAACTATGATTAAAAGTTAAATTTTTAAATAGATCATAAAATTACAACAGCAACACAAAAAAGATCTTCCTTCCCTCAGAGCTATTTTGCCCAACTACAAAGATCTACCGGGGCCACCATCTTAACTGAGTCGTCACATTCCCAAGGGGATGGGGGCTCCACTTTTGAGCAGCAGATTGAGTGAGACTAGACATGAGAGTGATGCTGTAACATCAACACCACGGTGCTCTGTTAGGAGTCGGATGATTGATGAATGAAAGTGAGAACAATCCAGGGAAGCAAAGCCAGTGCAAAGGCTGCTTCCATTCATTCAGTAAATGTGCACGGAGGACCCACTTGAGTCCAGTCAGTATTCTAGGCTGTGGAAACATCAAAGTGCAAGGAGACGGTAATCCCTGCCATCCTGGAGCTGACAGTTAGTGAAGGACGGAAGCAACCTTTACCAGGTAAATGTGAAAAGGTGTTTCGGGCATAGACCTGGAAGATATTCTTAGATCCATGGGTTTCTTTTCCTCATTTGACGCTCCCATCCTTAGTTCCACCCACCCCATCCCCTCCAGGGGGTGGGGTTCCTTTGTGTGATTCTCTCTCCCAGGTACAGAAGGAGATTCCTTAAAGGGGGCCCTCCAGGCATCCTCTGAATCAGATGAACTTCTTCCTCAGCTCATTTCCTCACAGTTCCTTTGAGGCCACTCTTTTCCTCTCAGGATGTGGGAAGATCCCTTGTTCCTTGCTAATCAGAAGGGAGGCCTCTGATGAAGTGGCTGTTGGTGATGAAATGCACATAAACTTTTAATGGGCTGCCCTTACGTCAACATTTCTTTCAGCCACAGACTCTCTGGCCTTTGAACACTGTGTTCTTCCTTCTCAAAACAGAATGTGGTCTTTCTGGATATTCAAAATGCTCACAGAATTAATGATCTTAAAGGAAGAGAAACACTAAAGTATACAAAGTAGAGAGATGACTACAGCTATATAATTTTAACGCCGTCTATAAGCAGGTAGAAAGAATTCCCTATAGTTTACTGGAAAGTAACAGTCCTCTTCCACCGTCCCTTCTCCTCCTGCTTCCTCCTCTTCCTCTTCTCATCTTCTTCCTCCTGCTTCCTCCTTCCTCCTCCTCTCCCTCCTTCTTCTTCTTGCTGTTGTTAGACTCCTAAAGCTTAGGCATACCATGAATTGGGAATTCTTCTGTGATAATAATTCCCAAGAAATCTTTCCAGGATCGTGTGAGTTTTGAGGACCATGTGACTGTGGATCAATGTCACTAGGCCTGCTTCACTTTATCCATAGCGTGGCTCCCACCTAGCCATTTGTCAGGTGCCTGAGGGAAGTCCTCTCTACAGAGCAGGAGGCTTTTGGCTTCTGCTGCCCGCTGATCTCACCGGAGTGAACAGCGGCTTCCAGAGAGGACAGTAAAGATCAGTTAGCGGGACAGGGATCGCTACCTCTGCGCCTACTAATCACGGCATCGCAGCCCAAGGAGTCCAGAGATGCGTGTGTTGTTTCTCCTGCTTTAATTACATATATTTTTCTCCTTCACAGGCAGAATGAGAGGCTGGAAGTTCTCTATAAGAATTGTACTTTTTCCATTAATAGATTTTTTCCCCTCCATTTTGCATAGAAGGAAGCTAATAAGCTTCCATGTTAAATGACCTTCACAATCACGACAGACCATTGAGTAAGGGCTAGGGCTGTTCTTACGTTAGCAATGCCTTTGCATAGACTTCATTTCTCCATCCTTCAAAGTGCTGGCTAATGAGATGAGTGAGGCACTAATGGGTGGTGACCAGTCCAGGTGCTTTTTGACAGGACTCAGGTCGGTGAGTTTTGTGTTTCTGTTGTTTCCTGACACGTGGCCAAACAGCATCTCTATTCAATTCACCTTCTGATACCTGACTGTCTCCACCCCCACCAGAAGGGCCATTAAAACTTCACCCCCCAAGCAGCCACTGAGAGAGAAAATGCAGTTAATTCTCAAAGTCAAATTTAGTTTAACTAGAGCAGCAGCTACCCAGAGCTTTTTGTAATTGATGCGTTTTACATGAAAGCAGCATTTCATCTATTCAGGGCTCTTAACATAAAAGGCACTGCATTTGTATGGAAACTACAATTGCCCTTGCAATTTCCATCCCCACTGGAGTCCTTTATCCTCTGCCCATCAACACGGGAGGCAGAGGAGGGCTGTGCCCACTCCCCATTAAGTAACAGGGCAAGAGGCACAGAGCAGCCCACAGGGAGAGGGTGCTGCAAATGTTTGCCTCTTCCTTTATGTGCCCCCTCTAAACCCCAATGCTTTTCCCAGCGGCGGTGATCTGTTATTATTATAAATACACATTTTAAGCCACAGAGGATGACTGTCAAAAAGCAGAAATGTGATTTTCATTGTACAAACCCATTCTCTGTTCAAACTTCATGCTGGAATGTAGTGACGATTGCATCGCCTCATCACCTACCAACACCCTTTGCTGTCTACATTCTTCCCTCAGCAGCATTCACGGGGTTGGAGAGGGTATGTTCAGTTCTTCACTTTCCTTATCCTGGGAAATGTGCCGAGAGAACTCTCCAGAAAGGTGTGCTACAAGGCAGTGTGTGACGGTGACCTTGAGGGGTGTTTATAGAGGTCAGAGTCAGGCCAGTAGCAGTGACTCTGGAGAAGAGGGGTGCCTTTTCATGCTATTTGAAGCACACATTAGAGTAATGTGCATCGAATGTCAAGAGGGAAAGAGGGAAACTTAGGAAAGTCTGCCCGCTGGCGTGGCTCCGTGGCTGAGCGTCAGCCTATGAACCAGGAGCTCACAGTTTGATTCCTGGTCAAGCACTTGCCCAGGGGCTGGAGGTGCAATCCCCAGTGAGGGTGTGCAGGAGGCAGCTGATCAATGATTCTCTCTCATCATTGATGTTTTTCTCTCCCCCTCTCATTTCCTCTCTGAAAGCAATAAAAAACATATTTTTTTAAAAATCTAAGATTTCTCCCTTGGACCACTGAGTC
Organism: Murina feae; assembly: GCA_004026665.1. NCBI lineage: Eukaryota > Metazoa > Chordata > Mammalia > Chiroptera > Vespertilionidae > Murina > Murina feae. The sequence continues at coordinate 39,952 of PVJC01001534.1, forward strand.
ACGTTATTATTGATTTTGCATACTGTCTATACAAAGATACTTTTGGGGGGTATATGGCAAGTACACAAAAATATTTGTTTTGTGAATTATAGCCATAGAGTCTAGGCTGAAAATATTAATACAGAAACATTGGGAAAAAGGATGTTTGCAATGAAGAGTCTCTCAGAGACACTTTGTGGAATAAGGTGAGGGAATGAATGTTCCCTAAGAAATGGTAACTTTTAGCAGAAGAAGATTCAAGATGAAGGCTGAGGGTCATAGCCATTAAGGAGAGAGACTTCCAGAAGCAGTCAAGGTCACACCCAGAGAGCAGGGACAGAACCATGGACCTTGCTATCTAGGCTACTGTATTTTTTCCCCACAAGTTGCCTTTTCTTTTGGCCGTAATTTTAATATCTGTCTCTCAGAAATATAATTTGTCCAACCATTCACTTATCTGTTTGTTCAACCAACATTTATCCCACGTACCTAATAGTTTCCAAGGCTCAAGGGTCATGCGAACATTAAAAATTCCCGGAGCCCTTATTAGCAGGTCTGCTGTGACATAGCACGGGGCGCGATGAAAGATGTAAGATGAACATAAAGCTTAATGTCACTATTGCCTTCTTTCTCTTTGTTTTCAAGTAACATTAATGTGGACAGCTCATCTGCTAGAAGAGGTTAATACAAAAAGGTCTTCAGTCAAAAATACATTTTCGCACCACTCTGTGCACTGAAAATACATATGTACTGCTCTCTTTCCTGCCATCACATGAAAAAGCTCCATTGGGGACTGCAACACGCCCTTGCTTAGCTGGATTCATCTTACATTTTGTATTAACGTATCACTGATGTATTTCATTGGTTCCTTCATCTACTTCCTCATTCAACACTCACATAAAGAATGTCTTTGGTGTGCCCCTGACTCAGCCAGCCTCTTTGGAACCATGCTGAGGAACTGGAGGACAGGGACATCTGGGAGGAAGTGATGTGTGATGTTGGCCCCTTTGCATGAGCAGGAGGAACCACAAAGAGGAAAAAGACCCGCTGACCAGGTAACAAATCCAGGCAGAAAAGCAAGTCTGATGACAGGAATGCGGAGAGTGGGACACGTGGTGACTGAGGGAAGGTGAAGTGACAGAGGAAGTTAAAGGACAAAAAGGATCAGGAAGAAGCCAGTGCTAAATGAAGGAGGCGGCACCTTGTTAGGGATTCCTGGGGCCTCTGGGGGGGCGGAGCCTGCAGGGACAGAGCCTGGCTTCTCAGTACCTTCCCTCTGGCAGCCGAGGGAGGCTGGCCTGAGGCAGCACACACTGAAGGCTGAGACCAGGGAGACGGCCATGCAGAGTTCTGTTACCTGTCACAGGTGCAGAGGGGTCAGTTACCTTGAATTGTCATCATAAACATCTTTGTGAGTTTTGACAATGACATTCCAATTGATTATAATTGAAGAAATGACCTTTAGTCCGAGATCCTGGGGAATTTTTCTTAGTATTTTGAACTTACCACTGATACTTGCTTCCAAGTGACATGTGTTGCCTCTTTTGGATGATTCAATAAACCTGGCAGTTTAGACTTTCTTAGGCAGAGAATAAGAAATGCAAAAACAATAGGAACGAGGCATTGGATGGTGTCTCCAGGGGCAGAAGCAGAACTTACCACTCTGTTGACATCAGCATATTTCAGAAAGATGCCATTATGTGCTCATAGCAACAATGGCAAAACAGCTCAGTAAGTGAGAGCTCCATCCCAATACGCCAAGGTTGTGGGTTCAATCCCCGGTCAGGGCACATACAAGAATCAACCAATGAGCCATAAATATGCGGAACAACAGATTGATGCCCCTCTCTCTCTCCCCTCTTTGTCTTTCTCTCTAAAGTCAATCAACCAAAAAATCATAAAGAACACACCATGTCATGTAGAGCAGAGGAAGCAGACTTCGAACACTGCCTGTCCAAACGGGGAGCCAGGCCACGTTGCCTGCATTCGAGATCTTGCTGTCACAACTGATGGGTGCGTTCCCCCTCACCCACGCTTCCCTCGGGCCCTTGCACAGATCTGCATTTGCCATTCCCAGTGTATTCCTAGCTGGGAAGTCGCTAAGGTGTGACAGCTAACATGGGTCCTGCTGTGTTCGGCACAGCCTGCTGCCACTGCCAGCTCTCTTAGCGTCATCAGACTGTCCGCTGCTTCTAGGCGCGGGCGAGCTCGTCTTAAACATCTCAGCCAATGGTAATTATGTGCCGACCGCGACCCATTGTCAGCCTCTGTGTGTCATCGCTACTTCGCATGAGGCTACTACCAGCTCCTGGCTCTTCCTTTGGTTTTCACTACAGACACGCAGGTAGTGACGCCGGCTGAAGGCCTGCTTCCTCCCAGCCACAGGGCTTTAATCCAAACTAGCGATCACGAGCAAACTTTATTATTTTGCAGCTAAAAAAGGTTATGTACGTAACCTCGACGGACCTTCCTAAGAATCCAATAAATACAGTAGGTATCACTGATATTTAGATAAATAAGAAACGTGTGGCTCAGACATGAAGCCACGCACTTCTTGAGGGCATACGCATTAAGGGGACGGTGGGAAGAGGACGGGCAGGTCGTGGGACCTTGAGGAGCTCCTTTTTCTCCCCGGAGCCTCAGGTCCTTGCCCAGCAATCCTGAGGAGCCTTGGGAATCTCGGACACTTTGCGATCCTGGATCTGCAAGCAGCAGCACTTGCTAACCCGAACGACAACGGCTTCAACTATAAAGCCGCGGGGGGCTGAGGCTCAGGAGAGGTTATGGAGAGAGGCGATGGGATTGCAAAGACGGAGAATATACTTGGAAGCGTTCCTGCTGAAACAGCAGCGGAGAAATCACGCAAAGCCCACACCGTGGCTCGCACGGCCTCCGGCCGCGTCTCTGCTCCCCTTCCCCAGGAAACGCTGCAAATGCGTCTATGTTTGCAGCACGAAAAAGCTCACGTACTCATCTCCTACTGAAAAGATGAAGAAACCCCGCGGATGAGATGGGGCAAGGAGGCAACTATCTGCCCCGCAAGGTGCCGCTGACCAGGTGGACGCTGTGCAGGCGTGAAGGCTCTCGGCCGGGCTGGGGCTGGGCTGGGCCGAGCTCCCTCCGCAAGGTGTGCGGCTCTGACAGGAGCCGCTGAGTACAGGCGCCCAAGTCACAGACGCCGACCACGTAAATACTATGGCTTTATCCTCACCCAAGGGTATTCTTTTCATTAATTACTAGAGAGTAGAAGAGACAGAGGGAGGGAGGTAAAGAGGGAGGGAGGTAAGGAGGAAGGAGGAAAGAAGGGGGAGAGAGAGAGAGAGAGAGAGAGAGAGAGAGACATCAATGTAAGAGAGACACCTTGATTGCCTTATGCATGTGCCCCAATTGGTCAGGAAACAAACCTGCAGCCCAGGTTCAAGCCCTTGACCAGCATTCATATCTGTGACCCTTTAGTCTGAGGGCCTATGCCCTACCACTGAGCCACACCGACAGGGCCCACTGTGTGATGTGATCCTTAAAAGACACACACCGAAGCGAACACTTTGTTCGCGCGTGGAGCTCCGCCGTATCGCTAGGTGAGAGATCTGAACAAGTGACTCATTATTTTCCTCCTTTGTCACATGTCAACACTACCACCCGTCCTGCCCGCCTTAGAGGTGGGAACGGTTACTGGGACACCGAATCACGGTGCCTGATTCTGAGCGGAAAGAGAAGTTTCGTAGGAACTGGTCTGGAGACAAACGACCTCACTTCACATCTTTCCTGTCTCACCACCCGGGAGACTGAGATGCAGGCAAACAGGTTCTCTACCCTCGGTTTTCTTATTTGAATGTGGAGACAATAATCCAACCTCAAAAAGCTCCTCTGAGCAATGCAGTCAGGGCACTGACTCGGAAGTGTGTGTGACACAACAGATCATTAATGAATAGTAACCTTTATTTAAAATTAGTGGCTTTATTTTTATTTGTTTGCTAAGTCTCACCCAAGGGTATTTTCCCATCAATTTTTAGAGAGAGTGGAAGGGAGGGGAGAGGCCGAGAAAAAGAAACATTGATGTGAGATAGACCCATCGATTGGCTGCTGCTTGCACACACCCTGACCTGGGCCAGGGATTGAGCCTGCAACCCAGGTACGTGTCCTTGACCCGCATGAACTGAACCTAGGACCCCTCAGTCCACAGGCAGATGCTCTATCCACTGAGCCAAACTGGCTATGGCAGTTACTTTATTTTGACCATGGCCCTCATTCCTGTCCCCCAGTAGCTAGGAGTCTAAGGGGAGGGGATTTGAGTGAGAAACTAAGCAAACAGGAGGCGGTACAGGAAGCAGGACTCTGACGAAGGCAGAGCTCGGCTTTCATGTGGGCGCAGGCCAGCCAGCTGTGCTGCTCGGTTCTGCTGGACCGAACACGGAGCCTCGTGCTTGGCACTGAGCGAGGCTGGCCCAAGAGCACAGGATTTATGGAGTGGCACTGTGCTGAGCCCACAGGGCGGCACTGGCATGAGGAAAGGCCCTCCTGTGAGGCCCTCCTGATCCTCCTGTGAGTCCTGTTCAGAGAACTGCTTCTCGGGAGCCCTGTTCTGGGTTCCTTTTCACTTGGGAAGAAGGTTGTCATTTCACAAATCCCTGTTGCAGTCACGTAGCCGCCTCCAGGCGGGAAAGGTTGGAGAAAACAATTTCTGCCCTTGAATCACTTCTGTTTGGGGAAGGAGATTAGGGTGCTGGTGGCATTTAAGTGGTATGTTTGCATAACAGTCTCCCACGCAAAAGGCAGCCATTCAGCAATTCCCGCAGCCTGATGAAAGGGCCTGGGATCTGAAGCTGAAGCTAGAGAGAGCTCAATGGCTACCTTCAGGCTTGCTCTGAAGGGCACCCAATGGATACTATGGACCCAGGTTGTCTCCCTGGGGGTGGTGATAGTGCCAGGACCCCCTACTTTGAGATCCTCTCCCACCTCAGCCTGGTCCGCCTGCACCTCACGATGTCTTCTGGATATTTCCAATTTGTGTTGCTTTTAATTGGTATTTAATCAACATTCAGGATTGCTTGAGATAAATGATCTAGTTTCTTTACGGAGGATTCTGCTTACTCCTGAGCCTTTCTGGGTTTCTGAGGAAGAGTTAACCCATCTCACCCAGTGTTGCCAGGTCTTCGTTCATATTCTCTCCCTCCCTCCGTCTCTTCTCTCTCTCTCCCTCCCTCCCTCCTAATGGAAACACACTTCCTGCTTCTCTTTTATCTCACTCCTCTGCCTCCAGCTCTTGGTCGATCACTGCCGATCTTTACTAATCCATCTTCATCCGACCACAGTGAATGTCTGTGCTGACATTGGTTTACACATAACAATCTCCATGGTGCAGACACCATGTAGGTATCAGACACATCCATGCTTCCTCTTTCTTCTCAGTAACAACTCATGCCATCAATGAATTAAATACAACTTATTAGCAAGGATCACTGCTCTCTAAATCCCAACACAACTTAAATGTAGATGTCCTCAACTCATTGCCTAACTTATATCATTTTCACACCTTGGTATAAGGAAGTCGAAAGTACAAACACATTAAACAAACTCAATTGTACAAAACAAACATGAAAGCCGTACATGCAAGCAGGTCTCTCGTTTTTTGAAGAAGACGCCCTGTTAGAATCAAAACTCTGTGCTTTGGTTGTTATTTAGATAAGTTCCAGGAGCTCCAGAGCCTTAGGTTCGCGAAGGGATGATGGCAAACACCCACGGTTTGCTTCTTTACCAGATTTCCCCGAGGGAAGGCGAAACTCCTTGAAAGCAGAACCTGTGGCTAATTTTCCTTTTCCCTCAGCTGCCAGTAAGGGTAATAAGTTCATCAAAGATGTTCCATTTATATGGAATAAATGAATTTTCACTAAAGTAAGCCAACAGAATAAATTAATAACGACCATTGACAGAGCCAAGAACGATAAACGGGCAGGAAAGGAAGAAGGTAAGAGTCACACACCTGGGGGTTCCCGCTGGGATGTCCCCAAGCCCTTCAGGTTGCTGGTCATGCTTCCATGCCCAGCAGTAACGCTTCATCGGCCACAGAAGCCCGGGTCCCGTCTTCCCCCAGCAGAACACTGGTTCCCCCGGCCGCCGCGGAGCTTGCTACCAGCTGTCTCTACTTCAACAGTCATTTCCTAAAATCTTGTTTCCTAGGAGGAGTTTGCCCCCCTTCTTCCAATTTCACATGCACGCACATATTAAGCAGCCTACTGTGATCATATCTTAGGACCACATGAAGTCCTACTTTTAAGGTTCCCTTGCCATTTTACACTGAAAAAAAAAAAAAGGTAGAAATGACCAACATTAATACAATGTTATATATATTTATAGAACCAGAGCGAATTAAGCATAGGAATAGGAGGTAATATTAACTTTTGCACTGCTGATAAAAAACATTGACTCAGCTTGAAATCCAATTATTTTTGCAGAAACTGTTGTCTGATGCCAAAAATAAGAAAGAGAGAGAGAGAGAAAATGTCCCATCAGTGATGCTCCATGGAGGAGCGGATGTCAGTGCTTCCGTGTGAGACACCGATATTGTTCTGTCCACCCAAGAATTTTCAAACAGTGTCCGCCTGTCCCAACACACCTATGTCCTGCATGATGCTATGACAGAGCCACAATTAAATAACAGGGATGAGGTCCACACGGGAGGGAGAGATGCATAAGGATGAGCCACATTCTTACATTTGCTTTTATAAAAAGTCTATTTTCTTTTTTTAATTATTTTTTTTTATTGATTTCAGAGAGGAAGAGAGAGAGAGAGAGAGAAATATCAATGATGAGAGAGACTCATTGATCAGCTGCCTCCTGAATACCCACTACTGGGGATCAAGCCAAAACCTGGCACATGCCCTTGATGGTAATCAAACTGTGATTTTCTGATACATAGCTCGATGTTCAACCACTGAGCCACATTGGCTGGGCAAAAATTCTATTTTCTAAATGGAGGAATTATTTTGCTGAATTATCATGATGGACCCTTTTTACTGGCTTCTGGCCTTCACTAAATCTTCACTTCTCTCCTGGCTCCTATCCTTTAGACGCAAACACGCACTTTCATAACGCAGATGGCATCCCTGTACGGTGCAATTGAATCTCTGAGAGATTACTCCTGCCCCCAATTGCTTTAGATACGGTTATACTTACTGTGTATTATCATATTCTAAATTACTTTTCCCAGCTTATCTCCCTTTGCCCTTAATCATCAGGTGCCTCACTCTAGTCAGTGTCAATTTCGAGGAAGATTTTCCATTTTGTGGTGGGTATTAAGCGGAGATTATGTGAAGATGCAGTGATTCACTTCCTTCCCCTCAGCCGTCCATCCATAGCCTCCCCGCTGACCCTGAGCTGGTGATGCACGGGGCTGGGAATGGAGGAATAAGAGCAGACAGACACGTGCCCCCGCACAGGCCACGCGTCCCATGAAGCTTGTGGTCTAACCCCTCCTTCTGGAGTAAACCTGAGCTTCCGAGGGGAACGCTGACTTTACCAAAGCACAGGGCGCATCCATGGCTAGATAATGGCGAAGTGTTTTAGCTTTCCCTTTACACTTTGTCTCTTTATCACGTTTGTTAGGGCCCCGTGAGTCTACCCCCGAGGAAGACGCTGCCTGGTGACCGACTTCCATAAATCTGCCCACATCTGCTGGACTTGGAGCCGCCAGATTTCCACCTCCAAACGACCACGCCTCTCCACTGAGTGGACCCCGTGCCCACCTCACGATGCACACGCAGGACGGTTTTCATGACCTGCTTCCTGTGGGAATCCAGGGCCAATCTTTCATAGGCGTTTCCCTGCTGCCTGCACTTGCATCTCATGCAGATCTGACGACGCACGCATCCTCGTGTCACACGCTTTTGTAAGCATCGTCCCACTTACCTGGCGCCCATACCTGAGGTGTCATCACTGGGGAAAGACCAACATCACTGCAAACTCTCTCCAGAGACCCTCTCTGAAGCTTCTTGAGTAATATCTGAGAAGGCTGGGCTCCGCTCACACGAAATGCACCCCCATTGACAGTGGGGATCACCCTTTTTGCCCCCCCCCCCACCTCTCCAGCTGTCCAATATTCTTTCTATTTTTCTCGAGCTACTCATAGAAGAGGAATTCTTAATTTTCTCCGCCTATTAGTTACTAGTTAGCAACATGTAATACCCCCCATTTTTGTGTAAAATATATGCAGAAATGTATAATGGCAAAACAACAGACTCTTACTTTTGCTCATGTAAAAGCACCATGTGGGCGAACAGGCCAGGCGTCGGGTACTCACCCCTCACTGCAGGCTGGTGGCGCTCTGCCCCCTCTGCATCGCATGGCTCCTGGGTGGCCCTCGGGTTGTCGCCAGCTGCTGCGGAGAAGAGCACGAAGGAGCATTGTGAGGCTTTTAGAAATATTCCCAGCACACCGTTCTACTTTCATGGCTGGAACTGGCCATGAGGCCACACTCCAGTGCAAGGGAGGCGGAGCTGTGCAGTCTGTCAAAAGCTGTCAATCTGTTACAGAAGAGCTTCCTGTTCACCAAACATTCATTTTCCTAAACGTATAACATGGAATCACGCTTCCTTAAAGGAACTGCCGCAATACCCAATGAAATCCAACAAAATGTCTAGGACTTTGGGGTGAAGAGGGGTCCTCTCTTTTAGGTCCAGATGTGGTTCCTTGGGCTGTGGAAGACGATGAACTAGACAGGTAAGCCATCCTCACTCTCTAGGCATGCCATTCTCTAGGCATGCCACTCTCGATTTTAGAATACAAACAGGATTATCCCATTGGGAAAAAAGTCAGAAAAATAAGATATATATATATATATATATGACAAAGTTAAACTTCTTTTATTTGATATGAGGTGCTTTTAATATTCATGGATGAGTTAAGCTTGTAGAGTCAGAATATAAGGTCTGCATGGTAACTGTCTTCCTACCCATCACCAACAGGCATGGTCTTTTATTTAGACTCAGACCAGAGCTTGTGGCTTCTTGCTCTTTACAGATCCCCATGTACTAACTCTTTGCCTCTCCCTGAATTATCCTCCCCATCTCCACCGGCTCCTCCTTGTCATTCAGTTCTCCAAACTTCGATGTCACCTTCTCCATCCAAGGCACTCAATCCAAGGGCATCTGGCACTAACACAACACAGAATTAACTCTCGAAAGATCTATCAGCATCTAACGTGATCTCTTTCATAGACTTGTTCATTGCCTATCTCCCTCCATGACAGGTAGGACTGTCTTACTGTTTTATCTCCACCACCTGGAATAGTACCTGGTATATATGTGTCACTCAATAAACCTTTGTTTAATGACTCAATTAAGTAATTAAGAAGTCATTCCTCCATTGTGAGCCTCAGCGACTGCATTGAGGCTCTGTTCACATGTATATAACATACTATAAAGCCTTAAGAAGCTTGCTTTTCAGAAAGTGTGGTCAAGGGATACATTTTATTGTCAGTTATCCGTGGGTTATATTGCCAGCTGTCACTTATGAACGACCACAGGACAAATCTGTTCATTTCTTATTTTCATTATTTGTAAAATTGGAATAATTTAAAAAGATGACCCATGGTGAATTGTTACGTGAAATGTTATTGTATAGGTTAGTTATTTAATAGAAGTTAGCTTTTACAACCTATATTTTTAATTTCTGTATGTCTTATTCCCCAGTGCCATTTTTTACTGAAAACATGGTTGGTGGAATCTGAAAATAATAGGGTAGCTGATCAAGCAAGGCAGGGGCCAGCCGTGAATGTGTCAGAAACTAAAAAATAATTTTAAAGCTTATTAAATTTTAATAATTAAAGTCCACATTTTTATTAAAATGAAATTATAAAAATGATAATAATTAAATGTTTCCATTAGCGCGCATTGGTCTTGCCCCTGCAGGTCAGCAGCTGTCCACGGAGACTGCGTTTTTAATGAGTCTGGGGATGCCCTCATCCCCGGGGCAGCCAGATGCTCCCCCATGGTGGGCACATGGACGTCTTTAGATTGTAACTAGAGGGCGTTCTGTCTCATTAATTATGAGTTTAATAATCACTCCCTGTTGAAGTAATAGACGACTAATTGTGCTAATAAGTGTAAATGGCATGTGTGCTTACGAACTCAGAGTTTCATTGTCCTCGTGGTTTCAAGCCACAACTTAGCTACCAGGGAGGAGAGCAGCTGGCTTTGTTTTTGTCCGTTTGTTGTGTTTCCTTTCTTGTGAATTTCCTCGTGGCCAGCAGTCTTTCCTATCCAGCCCCAGACCACGGCTCAGACCTTCACTGCTAAAGCTATGACTTCAGGCTGCTCACAACTCCTCCTCGAGACTCCGTTTCTCTTTCAAAGAACGAAGTGGTAGGAGCAGCCACATTTTTTGTGCTTCCTACTTGCTAGGCACCTTCCTAAGCACCTGAAATGCGTTTACTCGTTTCAGCCACAAAACAACCCTACGAAATAGGTTAGCATCACCCCACACTTCACAGCCAAGGAAGTTAAATCACAGGGAGTGACTCGGGGAAGACGGCACAGCGGGGGCACGGAATCCCAGCGTCACTGGCGGGCTGCCTGGCTCTGACATCTGTGTTCCTGACCGCGGTGACGGACACGGTGGGTGCCGAAGAAGCAAAGCTCCCACTGAAAGGAGACATGAGTTCTTGAACCTACTAAACCTCTCCATTCGACCAACTTAGCAGTTGTTCTCATAAGGCACTTACAAAGCTTTTTAAAAACTTTCAATGCGTTTTTATTGAATTTTAGATAGAGAGGGAGAGAGAGAAACATCAATGAGAGAGACACAATGACCAGCTGCCTCCTGCACGCACCCACTGAGCATCAAGCCTGCGGAATCGAAGCCGGGACTTCTTAGTTCACGGGGTGACGCTCAACCCACTGAAGCACACCAGCCAGTCAGTTATACAGCTTTAAGGAGAACTCATGTAGGAGTGAGAGTAAGGGCCTCGCTCACTGTATCCGTTTCCTCCCGACTCTTGCTTTGCAAGTGAAGGGATGTATAGAGAAGCACACGGCCAGCAGCGAAGCCCAGGGTGACCATGGAGCAGACAGCTCCTCAGACACATGGGAGAGGACGACGAGGCTCCTCCTGCCTTGGGTATTACACAGACACTCTGCTGCAGAGGTCTCTCCGGCAGGCTGTGTGGGGCAGTGAACTGGGAGCTCACAGAACTCCGCACTGCTATGCCGGGAGATCAAGGGTGGGCGACATCAAAGTCAGCCGCACACACTGTGATCGGAGGACCTCGTTTAAAAGACTTTGTTAAGAGCCTCTGGCTTTACTGGAGTTGGGCGAGTCTAACGAAAGGGGTGGAGATCACTGTCCCCGTGGCAGGCTGGCTGGGCATTTGCCCCTGAACTTACACTTGGTGCCTTTGATGGCAGCCCTCTCTTCCCCTGGTGTCTGTCTGCCCCGTCACCAGCGCACCAGCGGAACCTTCCAGTACAAGACAGCACTCCCTCTGGAGCTGTCTCAGATGGTAGAAAACACCCCAAAGTTTAGGGAGGACAGAGAAGGCGTGCCTTGGAAGGCAGCCAAGAGGATTTGCCTTTGTTGTGGGGCAGTTGCTTAGTAACAGATCAATACCAAATACCCTGGGAGTTATCACTGCGAAGCCCTCAGGGAGAGACTCCAGCTGGAAGATGCTGGTTTCCATGAGCAAAGTGTAAGCAACTGACCTTCATATCACATCTGCTGGAGCGTGTTATGATGGGACTACCAGGGCCCCAGACGCTTCTACATGGGATTAGAAAAAATGAGAAGTATGATAAAATATTGGGCTCAACCATTTTCTTGCCTACCACCATCTAGATTCTTTATAAGGCTGGCTCGGAGCCATCTAATCTAATAAAAGAGTAATATGCAAATTAACCCTCACTCTGTTACACCCAAGCCACGCCCATCAGACAAGCCATGCCTAGCAGCCAATCAGAGTGACGATAGGCAAATTAACCCAGCCAAGATGGCGACTGGCAGCCACGGAACTAGAGCAAACAGGAGGCCAGTGATGGAGGAAACTGCCTACCTAGGCTGGCTGTGGCCTCCACTCAAGGCAACAAAGTTTCAATTATAGAAGGTAAATAAACCCCATAAACCTGCTTCCAGCCAGCCTGGCTGGGACCTTGGGTCCATGGGAGTTGTGGCCAGCCTGCAAACCGCCATCAGCCCCTCACCCAGGCTGGCCAGGCAACCCAGTAGGGACCCAAACCCTGAAGGAACTGTGGGCAGCCTAAAAACGGCCCTCAGCCCCTCACCCAGGCTGGCCAGGCATGCCAGCAGGTGGACATCCCTCGAGGGGGTCCCAGACTGCGAGAGGGCACAGGCCAGGCTGAGGTACCATCTCCCCCCTGTCCCCCAAGTGAACACATTTTTGTGCACTGGGCCCCTAGTACAAGTTAAAATCTTTATCATCTCCTACAGATCCTACTCTTTAAAACTTAAACATCTACTTTTCCCCACCTCCAATGACATTGACCTCAGAACTTCACCTGTCAGTCACAGATCTTCCAGCATAAGGATAATGGTCGGACGCTTTAAGAACACTGCTCTACTGCACACTACCCCATCGAGGCAGCAAGGAGGGACCTGGATCAGAACAGGCCGACGCCCCACTAGACAATCCTCCAGGGCACTGTTCATGGTGTTGTATGGAGCTGCCCACACCAAGGGATGCTCTTCTCTCCATCAAAAACCAGTTAGATACCAGCAGGGTGATCACGTGCAAGCCTATCCCCTGGGGTCAAACCGGGACATGAACAACATGAACAGATTCTCCTTTTCTTACGGTTCACAGAACAGCAGCGAAGGAATTCCCAGAGAGGAGACCGATGTCTTCAACAGTGACGCCTGACCGTATAGTCATGAAGCCACTTATGACACCCATTCAGAAGGAGCTGTTACGTTCTGCTCATCCTAAATAAAACCCCCACACTCTGGTATAATTATATTTGCAGGGAAATGCAAATAAAGAGTGTTAACATGGTCTCACTTATATGAGAAATCCAAGGAGTAAATTGAGGGACAAAACAGATCCAGAGATACTGAAGCATGAAACGAACTGAGGAACCCCAGAGGGAAGTGGGGAGGGAGGCACTAAGAGCTTAACCAAATAACTTACATGCATAACCCACGGACACAGACAATAGTGCCGTGAAGGCCTGGGGGGGGTGGTAAGGAGGAGAGGGGTATCTGTAGAGTGAATGAAACACATTCTCCCGGAGGTCACCAGGTATGTCTGAATCCATAGTTCACGTTCTTTACAAACCACCACATGGAGGTAAGACTGACAGACACTGGTAACGCGTTTCTCCTCCTTTAACCCGTTGGCAATGTCACCTCCACTAAGGCGCCAGGAAGGAGGTGTGGACTCTGTGCTGGGTTTTGCTCCAGAACTGGTTACCCAGTTGAGGTGCCGCTGCCTCAATGCTTAAGTGAGTACAAAGTCGTTAACATCATATGGCCGCTGGCTTCTGGCTGGTGGTTCTCCGACTCTGCTCCTCGGAAAGGCGCGATTCCTGGATTTCTGGGCGCTCTCCAGGATGGCGTGTGGGTAGCAAGGTAGGGTGAAAGAAGGCAGTCGTCACCCCAGGGCAGCCGTCAAAAAGAACACAGCAGATTTCAGTTTATATGGAGCCCACATTTCAGCAAAGGAGTCTGTACAGAATTTACATGTTGAGGCTTCTTATAAGATTTTATTTGGATAACACAGGGGTGGGGGGGTAATGGTGCACATCAATGAAACTCACTCTTCCAAGTCAGGTGAGGAACCAAGAGGCAGCATACTTCTTTTTCATTTTCTTTTGTTAATCGTCACCCAAGGATATTTTTCCATTGATTTTTAGAGAGGAAAAGACAGAAACATCCATGTGAGAGAAACACATCAAATGGCTGCCTCCTGCAGGAGCCTGGGCCAGGAAGGAGCCTGCAACCAAGGTACATGCCCTTGATGGGAATCAATTCCCAGACCCTTTGGTCCGCAGGCTGACGCTCTATCCATGTAGCCAAACCAGCTAGAGCAGAGGCAACATACTTTCTGATGACACGGCACAGGCAAAGAAAAGGTGTTGGAAGCCACTATTGTGGGAGGTTTCTGCATCCTAGGACACAGGGAGATGTGTGTGCCTGAGCGCAAGTTCCATGAGTGATGTTAGAGGCCGTGACATTGAGAAAAGGCAGGGGGCGCTGACCCAGGGGCCATGCCAGCAGGGCGGGAACTGCTCGCTCATCTCCCTTGATGAGTGCAGGCCAGAAAGACTTTCCGAGAAGTTTTGTGTGGTTGCTTCTGAGACTCAAGCATCATCAATTCATGTCTTTTTGGTTCATTTGACCGTGCTGAGCTGAAATGTGTGTAGGAAGTTGTTGAGGCAGTCAATGGACAGCTTTCCTTCTGCTCTATTTCTGGGGAAGTTTCTAGCTCATTAACCTTTTCTCAAACAAATCAGGGAGTTTTTGGGGGGTTGGAGGGGTGCTATTTTGGGTTTGTTTCCCTCCTCTTGCTTCTCTTTTCTTTCCCTACCTGTCCACTGATTAAAAAATATATCCCTCCATTTGAGCATATACATAAGGCATGCCCCGCTCGCTCTGAAAGAAACTTGGAATTGCCTGACCAGCATGGCTCAGTAGTTGAGCATCGACCTATGAACCAGGAGGTCATGGTTTGATTCCCCAACAGGGCACATGCCCAGGTTGTATGCTCGATCCCTAGTAGGGGGCATGCAGGATTCTAATCATTAATGTTTCTATGTCTCTTTCCCCCTCCCTCTCTCTCTTAAATCAATAAAAACATATTTTTTAAAAAAGACAGATTACAGGACAGGTGATGGAAAAGGCTCAGAGAGCAAGTTCCTGTCCGCAGTCACTTCAGATCTGCGAGAAGCAGACAGTCCAATACGGCAGTGCTGCTGTGGTGGGGGTGGCAATGGGAGTACCAGGGACAAGACAGCCAGTCAAGCTAATTCAAACACAGAACTCAGGAATTTATTTTTAACCATGACCACTAAGTGACATGCAGGCAGAGTGAACAATTCGGGAGATGATTCGTGAATGAAGCCAGAGAAACACTGTGGCTTAAGAGTGCTCTTAGTACTCTGTAATCTCACATTGAACGCGGTCTTGCCCCTGACAGCTCTATGGCTCACCTTAGGGAAAGTCCCTCCTCTGCAGAGCAGGTGGCTGAGAAGTTCACTTACATTAGGCACCGACAAGTCCTCGGTTAACCACTGCACCGGCGACCTTACGAACAGGCCTGCCTTATGGGAACCTGGCATTCAGCAGGTTTTTCTACATGATTAACACTTCTTTCTAGCCACTGCCTGTGACAATTAAGTGTCATATTAAACGTGAAGATATCGATATTCTGCTTCAGCATCAAGATACAGATATGACTACCCATTCATTTAAAGAAAAATGTAGTCATTAGAAACTCATTTTGGTTGTAACATTGGTTATTTAACATATAACCACATTATAATTTGTAATGTGTTTATCAAAATTTAATGCCTTGCTGAAAACTGCTTCCTCCTAAGAAATTTATTGCTCAGTTTTATCCCAGCCTTATAATATTAGCAATAAGGCCAAGCGAGTTATTATGACTTTTTCATTAAGCTGAAATCGTGGACATGAATTAAATGTTAGTGCTTACATTTCATTGTTGATCTCTATTACATCATTTATGTATGAAGCATTTAAAATGGTCAAAGTGTTCAGAATATTCAGAGAGAATTAATTCACAATATACCTCAGAATATTATTTTCTGGCTACATTTTATTTCAAATCCACTACTACTCTTAGGGCAGCCATATGCCATTAAACACTGGCCCCATAAAAAATACCAGCACCTACTAATCACACTGCATCGAGCGATTTCCATGCATTACTTCATCTAATTCAAGAAATTGAAAAGAAGCCAGATGGGCTTACTGGAGGCACAAGTCACCACAAATTATAGGAGGCGCGCATTACTTGTATTTTATTCAGAAACAAAACTCACTCAAAGATAAAGTATTGCCATGTACCAAGTATGAAGAGATCTACTTTAATTTGCTCATAGGAAGTTTGAAACTAGCATAAAATTTCTATTTAAAATTAATTATTCTCATGGGTTAATAATCCACACTTTAAAATAATAAAACTCTCATTGAGTATTGTTTATACTGTTTACTTTGACACACACTTATTCTTTTGTATTGCAAGATGAAAATATACTTGGTCTGCAAAAAATCTTCCAACCTAAAGCAGAAATAAAAAGACTACCACCCTCTGCCTCCACCTTTTATGGAATTGTCTTAATGCATTGAATATTTTTTAGAGAGTAGTGTTGTTGTATTAAATATATTTTTATTGAGTGGAAAAAGGGAGAGGGGGAGAGACAGAAACATCAATGATGAGAATCATTGATCAGTTGCCTCCTGCACGCCCCCTACTGGGGATCGAGCATGCAACCTGGGCATGTGCTCTGACCTTGGAATCAAACCGTGACCTCCTGGTTCACAGGTCAACACTCTGAGCCACAGTGGCTGAACTCAATCAAATTTCAGTTGAACAACTTCCACGGGCTGACTGGACAGTGCAATCTGGACCTTGTTCACTGACTAATCATTTGGAAATCCTGGTAGGAGCCAACGAAAGTCAGCTGCAGGCCCCCTGCCTTCCTCTGGGGTGACCCTAAAAGACCAGGGTGAAGGAGAGCCTCCCGGCGAGCGCTGTGTTGGGCAGCAAACAGGCTCACTTATTGTGAAGGCGAAGTAGGAATGGCTTGAGGTCAGACTCCTAGGCAGGGCAGCTGGTGTGGCAAAGTGGCCAACGGCCTCCTTGAGTCCGGAATGGGTGACCCAGGCAAGCACGCTTGGGAAAGAGGGTGAAAGTGAGCACAGAGGTCAAGGTCTGTATTTGCATGAATGTCCACTCCAGAGCAACCACCAAAGTGGAAACACTGAACATCCAGGATAACGAGGCCTCGGCTCTCCATCACCCCTGGCGGGGACGAGATCATGCACAGCAGAGCCACGGGGGCTCAGACGGCTACCGTGCCAGTCAATAACAGCGTGGCCTTGCTCCCGCCAGGACGGATCCACGTGCTTCTATGGCGAGTGCTCATCCTGCTATTGCTAAGTCTGGATTCGGAACTGCTGTGGGTTTTGACTATTAAATGACTTCTTCCACTCACTTGAAGGGAATTACCTCGCCCTTCCTGTGCCTGGCTCAGGAGCGAACACTGCGCGTTCTGATGATCAAAGTGGAGAAGACATACCCCGGCTCTTACAAGGAACAAAAATACGCTCCTCTCACACCTGCTCTGGGTACTGGCAGCAGAAGCTATGTGGCCTGCACTGGATCTTTTTTGTTGTTAATCCTCAGCCAAGGATATTTTTACATGGATTTTTAGAGAGATGGAAGGCAGAGGGAAAGACAGAGAGAAACATCAAGTGAGAGAAACATCAAGTGAGAGAGACACATTGACTGGTTGCCTCCTGCACACACCCTGACCAGGACCTGGGAACCTGCAATCGAGGTGTATATCCTTGACCAGAATCGAACCCGGGATCCTTCAGTCTACGGGCCGACACTCTAACCACTGGGCCAGCAGGCTAGGGAAGCCTCGCTGAATCTCAGCGTTCTCTTCTATTAAATGTAAGTACATTAGTAGATAATCATACCTTACTATGATTATCTTCGAATCATTGTTTACAGAGTAAACAATCGATATTACCTATGACGATAATATTAGCAAGAATATTTCAATTTGCTTGTATTATCATAGGAGCAGCCAACTTCACAGCATGCACTGCTAACAAGTCAGACATCGCTGCCTGCTGGTACATGTCTCCAGCAGACAGGAGCCTCCACATCAAAGGCCGAAGGCCTACGGACGGCGGCTGGGCTGCACATCTGCCTTTCTTTGGGGATGTCAGCGTATATTTGCATTCATTTTCTGCTTCTTTTGCATTAATATTTAACGTGGTTTGTGAAATTGGAGCTGGGGCTTAAGGTGTTGTTCATAGAGATGTGCTACATATTCTGAACCTGAGAAGAGAAGCAAAGCAAATGACATGAATTTCAAAGGATCAACACATCTGCCAAATACATCCATGCAAGTCCTGCACAGGCTCAGAGAATCCCGGCATGGGAGCCACCCACGGTGCCACATGCATGTGTGCACACGGCCCACTCCGGGGGGGGAGCGTGGGCCCTGTGCTGACTAGAGCACGTCCCACCTTCTCAACTCTGCCTTCCAGCTGCAGCTCGAGAACCCACTTTCCTCCCCAGGACTGTGATGGCATGCTCTCAGGACCTGCCACCTGGATGACACACAGAGACTTCCTCTGCTCTGACCGCAGGTGTGGGCCCAGGCAGGCTGTACTGAAATACCCGAATGCCTTGGAAGAGGACAAGGGATTAAGACTAAAGTCTGAGCCACGCATCTGCTTGCTGCTTGATTCCCGGCATCACTTAGATGATGCAAGTGCCGCCATCACTGCCATCACGAGGGTTTTCAGGGTCACGCTGCTGTGGTTAGAGATCGTATGGGCTTTCAGTCGTTTAATTCAGCATCTCGGCGATTTTAATCAAGGACCTCGTCTCTCTCTTCCCGGTAGGGTTAGCTGTACCCTGAGGCTGGTTCCATTCCTAGTGACAGGATGCTAACAGTAAGAAGCGCATGTTCAGAGCCAGCAGAGCAGAGTGTGCCTTTGAAGATTCTTAACTGACCACACAGCTCATGCCTCAGCCCCTAATAGCAATAAAGATGCCACTTGAACGAGCACTTACTATGTCAGACACCATCCTAAGCACTTACAAGGTTTCATTTGTTCTTCTCTATGAACATGCAGACATGTCTATAAGCATTCCCACTTCGTAGATATGAAAAAATGAAGCACAGGTTATGGAAAATGCTAGGCCACGGTCATGCACCCAGGCGGTGAAGGAGCCCAGCTCTGACCGCGCAGCAGACGATTCTGGGTGACTTCACGGGACTCTGTGCAAACGGCGCTGAGCCAGGCATCTCGCCCTTGAAGAAAACGCAGGCCGCCTGTAGAGGGCTGGGCCCCTCCCCAGAGCGCACCGCCCACCGCAGGAGGGGTGCACAACTACAGGAAACGGTGGCCCGGCGAGACCACCGGGCGCAGAACTTAGATTCAGCCGATGTACCGAAGCGTGCTCCGTGGCATGTAGCCCCTGAAGGGCTGTGTGAGAGGCTTTAGTGAGGACAGGAGGGCTTCGGGCCAAGGTGCGCAAGTCTTCTCTCCTAAAAGCGGAGTGGTGGCGGACAGCATGCCCACAGGCTTTGCATGTGGATGAAGCACCTTGCGGGTCACACGAATCCTGAAGTATGTACGGTTCACGCACGGCATGTACAAGATCCATGATGTTTGTGCCCTGCCCACAGCGCATGTGTTCCAAGTCATAACGATCTCGCTGAGTTTTTGTAAAAACTATTTCACAACTAGAGATGGCTGGCTGTTTCTAAAAATAGTTTCTAAAGTAGATTTAATTCAAAAATAAATGAACTATTGATACACGATAGAACTATTGAAATAACTATGCTCAGTAATAAAGCCAGACAAAGAGGAGTAATAGCGTGTGATTCCACGGAAATAAAATTCTAGGAAATCTAAACTCTCTACTGGACTGGCCAGAGACCAAGAACTTCGAGCAGATTTTTCCTTTGGGGGCAGAGGCGGTGAGTTTATCTGAGCCAAGCGGACGACGTTTGCCGGGGAACACGATCTCAAACGCTCCTCGCTGTTTTACTTTGTCCAAGGTGGGCAACACCGCCGCCTGCTAAGGAGATAAGGAGCGGAGACGTTCATAAATTTGTTGAAGAACGATTTATTTTTAGTTTCTCACAAAAGAACAAGCAAGCACGGCGGGTGTGGAAACAAGGGACACCGTGGGGAAGGGAGTGACGGAAGTAGGACACAGCCTGGCTGCTCGCAGGGTCACAGGGCGGCGCTCAGGGCCCCCGCGGGGCTGGGACCTGGGAGCTGCCTCTCAGCGTGGTGGCTGCAGGCAAGCTGTGCACGAGGGGAGAGAACACCACGGCCGGGCAGCATGGCGTCGCGTTTCCCAGGAGGAAGGAGCCGCAGCTGAAATGCATGCAAGGGGGGCACTTGAGTCAGGACGAAGGTGGGAAGATGGTACAGTCCGTGGACTCCATGACCCTGGCAGGTGGCACACTTTCTTGAGAATGGCGTGGGGCAGCAAAGCCTCATAAGCTTTGCCAAGGTTGCATCGTTATCCTTTTAGTCTGTCTTACCTGGTGCTCCAAACGTCTCTTTCATGTGTGTGTGCGCGAGCACATGCGCACACACTCACCCACACCCACACCCACACCCACACCCACACACACGGCGCAAAAGTACGTCTGCAGTTGTGAGTACACAAAACAGAGCTTATTCTTGGATCATTTGCTATTGGTATTAGAATATCTGCCACACAAACAACTGTACATGCAGATAAGACTTACACACGCAGTGCGCTCCAGGCGGCCCAAGCACTCCAGTTCCGGGGAGCAACGCGCCCCACGTGGAGGACACGCAGTTGGCCTCGGACACGTCCTTCTGGTCCCGCGGCCATGCTAGCTCAGTGAGTGCAAGTGGCGGAGTTCCTGCTGGTGGCACGTTCTCGTGTGGATGTGCGCACGCGCGCATTGTTTCCTCCTGGAAAAGCCTTCACGCTGAGCCTGTCTCCTTGAATCACCACCATTCAATAAAACCGACGGCAGTAACTAGCAGTGTGTCCCCGGCGTTCGAGATGCGATGCAGACCCCACCTTCAGTAACTCACATTTCCCAGGTGTGCCCGACATGTGCTGGGGCTCAGTCACTTCCTCTCTTCGGGGCCATTCATTCTCTGATGCACTTACACCACGAAGAGGCTGTGGGAGGAAGCGCCGTCCTCCATCAGAAAGGAAGAGGGCTTCGGAGATGCATGACCGCAGAGCCAGGCGCTCGCTGCCACAAACAGTTTATTTCAGCCGCCATTTATCTTAAGAGACAAATAAATAGTTACAGTTTAACAACTATATTTAAACTCTACCTTTCCTAGTGCCTGTGCTAGACATTGGAGACCCTAAGGCACATAACAGGCCTGCTTTCCAAAACAGTGATGGTAGGGATAGTAGCTCCTTAACAGAAAATATTAACAACCATCTTACTTTTACAATAGTGATGATACATAAGCTTTTGAGTTATTATCACTGTCTTTCCTTAACATATTTTTATCAATTTCAGAGAGGAAGGGAGAGGGAGAGCTAGAAACATCAATGATGAGAGAAAATCATTGATCGGCTGCCTCCTGCACGGCCCATACTAGGGATCAAACCCTCAACCCAGGCATGTGCCCTTGACCGAAATCGTACCCAGGACCCTTCAGTTTGCAGGTCAATGCTCTATCTACTGAGAAAACCAGCCAGGGCTCACTGTCTTTCTTTTAAATCATCGAAAGATAAAGGAAAAGACTGAGGGCTCACATTCTGAAGATGTAGTATATCCACAAAAAAGAAATCAAAGGACTATGTAAACCCTCTATATTCCAGACAGACATTAAAATCGCATTTCTTGTATCCCTGGTGGTGGAGAATGGGGGAGCTGATCCTAAATATGTTCCTTTACAAATCCTCCTTCCGGACCTCTATTCCCTTATTTTAAACCATATCAGCATCGGCCATGATCCCCAGTAGGGGGCATGTAGGAGGTAGCCTACGGATGTTTCTCTCTCATCTATGCTTCTCTCTCTCTCTCTGTCTCTAAAATCAACAAAAACATGTTTTAAAAATATGTAACCCTTTTAGCATCTTTCCGTGCAGATGACCCCCAGAGCAGGACTCCTTCTCTAAAGGCTGCATGAGGCTGACTGCGTCCTTCTAACACCACTGCCTTGTGGGAGAAGTTAGGCCACTTCAGGGCTAAAGGAAACTGACCTGCTACTAATAATTGCCATGAAAGAATGACATGATCCCATAAGAACTGGTGAGAGGAGCAATCCTAGAGTCGCCATACCTTTGTGTGGGGCGGTAGACTCCCAAGCACACCTACTTCTGAGGCTATCAGAGAACCTTCTAGTAACAAAATGGCATTTTGTTTTTATCTTAGGTGGCAGCTGCATGGAGACTTTGCTGCACTACTTCTCTGATGGGATAAGATCATAACATTACGATTGTTGCTCTAAATGTAAGGCAAAGAGTTCCCCAGCCCCCCTAAGTCCTCTGCTTTGCTAGTAATCTCAGTGGATCATTCAAACAAACTAACAAAAAGGCTAGCTTTTAATCCTCTTTGGTATTTGTCATTTAACTTCAAGGACCTCATCGCTGGCACACCTGGGCAGAAACCAGATTGCCAGTTGAGTAGTCAGTTAGCCCCCAGAGGCCCCAGCTAGAGTGACCAGCTTTTCGGTAGGCTTGCCAATTACAACAAAACTCTTTCAAATAAGCACAGATAAGAGTGTAAAGACTCAATAATCATGTTATGATCATCTTGTTGTTTATTCTTAAAATGGCAGGAAGAGGGCTTACAGGAAACAAATGTCTAAAGTTGAGGAAGTATATGCCGAGATATTTCTCCATCTGGAACTCTCAGGAATATCATGGGGGTAGGGGGGAAGGGTCATCGTAAAGTCTGTTTGTATGATCTATCTGCCATTAAACCATGTGTGGGTCCTGGAACATACTTAACTGCTCCAGCTCCTTTGGTTAGTTCAAGAGTCCTTGGGTGAATCCAGTTTGTCAGGAAGAAAAAAGGAAATAATGTTCGTGAATAAAGGAAAAGATTAGGATTACCTAATTTTATGTACTCCCATAATATTTTACATCAAGTGAAGAAAGTATAGTTAAAATATCTTGATATTTTATTTTAAATACCTGATATTTAAATATTTCAATTCAATAACCATTTTTGTGCCTTTTCAATGATATAATCTGAACTTAAGAAGTTATCAGTTTTGAAATATAGATGCTGGATTTGAAAGAATAAAGATCAGCAGTTGGGAGACCAGCTTTTTGGGATTAAAACATTGTGAGAAAGAACAAATAACAGATTCAACTAGAGTAGCAAGATGGGGGTAAGGAGAGATTATGCATGAGTGAAATTTCCAGGAAGCAGACAGACCTTAGATACTAGTTGGATAACTGACACGAAGCCGTGTGAGTGGATGGTTAAAAGGTTCTGTCACTGGTTGGCAGGTGAACTCAGAAGTCTACCTGAGAGAAAGCTAGTACACTCCTTGATTGCATATATAGGCATTGAGATGCCAAGGCAACCAAATATGCAATGTCTCCTAAAATCATCTCCACGATGTTAGAGATCATCTAGAGCCATTCAGCCACAAATTGTAGCTTCAGAGCACACCTCTCCTCTGTCAGCCAGGTTCTAAACCTAAGTGCTTACATGACTCTCTTATTCAAAGTCATACTGGAATCAAGTTACACTGGATTCAAGATGAAACATTTGGATCAAGTTAAAATCAACAACATGGCCAGATTTTTCAGTAGCATTATGTCTGTGCCTAAACCTCCAGCCCACTTTGCAGCACTACTGCCCCCACTGTTCCCCTTGCCCCCCATTCATAGTGACCAGCTATGGTTGACTGGATGCTTGTTTTTCCTTAAATAAATCAACTGGAATGCACTCAGCTAACACAATCTACTGTTCTATATGCCAATTAAACCACATGTGAGATCCTGGAAAATATGAAAGCACTTTAGCTCCTCTTTTATCTCATTCTCTCCTAAGTAATCTTCAAGTATTTGGTCCAATAAAAGTTTTATGAAGCCCTGGATTAATTGCCTAAACTTGGTTAGCTAATCCTATCACTAATATCTTCAGCGTACATTAGTTTTAGCCTTTGTCGAATTTTAATTCTGTGTGTTAAATTGAAGGCTCCATAAAAGTAGAAACAATGTATTTTTTCCTTTGAGTTCCCAGGTTTTAGCAAAACAACTAACACTTAATATGTACTGAATATTTGTTGAATGATAAAGAGCTCATAAATTTTATGATCTTAAATATAAAAAATTGATATTATCAAATCGTATATAGCAGTACAGTAAAAGAATTATTCACCATAACAAAGGAAAAAATATAAATATTAATACACACTCTAAGTTGAAAAGCCCTTATAAATTATATAAGCAGAAAGAAGAAATGTATTTATGTGTGATAGTTATGTACAAACAGTAACAGAAAACAGAATTAAGTAGTAAAATATTAAAGCCTTTGATTACTGGGGGGGAAATGTCAAGAAAATGTGTACTATCACCACTTGTTCAACATTGTCAGGGAGGGTCTAGCTAGTACTATGAGATAAGAAAATAAAGTTTTCAATATAAATAATGTAAAAGAGAAGACAAACATAATCTTTGTTTGCAGTTGATATGACTATCTGTGGAAAGTTCAGAAACCTTAATGAAAATAACTTAAATCAAAGGAGAATTTGGTAAACCAAATAAAACGTGTAGAAACAATCTAAATTATAAGTATATTAACCCATGTCCTATCCTAGTGTGTGACTAGGCAAAGAGTTCCCCGGCCCACCTTGTTTCCCTTGTGGTGGAGAATGGGGGAGCTGATCATAAATACAGCAACAATCGTAATGTATCCTGAATGTAGGGTGCATTTTCAGGGCTGTAGGAGATGAGGTTAAATAGAGCATCATTATAAATAGCATTTTTTTGGGTGCTGATCATGACACATGAATTGCTAATTATTTTATCGCTATTAGCTCAGCTCGTTCAATCAACACTCCACTTTCTGACAGGAATTATCTATCTTCCCAAATAAAGACACCAAGCCCTAAAACGTTTAAACAGTCCCACCGAGATCACAAAGCTGTCTGCCTGAGAGCAGGAATGCAGGGACGCCTTACTGAACCCTTCTTGAACACCTTCTTGAGTGTTTGTCGTGAAACGAGATCCCGTAGGCAGGGGCAGACCAGGGGGGAAATGTTGGCTTTGAGGGTTGTCAAGTTCCCAGTCTGAATGGGGGCCCAAGGGGTTCCCATCACTTCCATTGGAAATGAATCTCATCCAACTGCTTCCCCTGAAGCTCCATCAATGCTTGACAGGGAAACCCCAGGGCTGTGGTGAGAAGACGTGTCCTGCAGAGGCATGTTATTAAGCAATCGAATGTGGGATTTCAGCCCATGAAATGGACGCTCAACATCAGCCTTCTGGCGAAGGACAGGTGTAAAAAGCAGCAACACGTCTTCCTTGTGGTAGGGTTTCGTAGTCTGCTTTTCTATGAGGCCCCTTTTGGTCACGGAAATGTCCTAGACTTCGCCGTTTGTCAGTGGACCGGCTGGGCTTTGAGTCAGGGTAACATCAGCACCACGGAGCCGTACCATTTTGGGAACATCGGCGATTCGGTTCAGGTTCTTCTCGTGGTAGGAAGGCTAACGTGCCAGGAGCCCAAGCCGAACCATGTCGATAACTATTCCATCAGCAAAAGCAAATCACTTGGAAAAGGCCCAAATCATGGAGAGGAGGACGTGTATCCCATTTGGAGGCATTATGAGGTCACGAGGCAGAGGAAGGGACTGAAGAACTAAGAGCAGCCATCGATCCTGCCCCTCCGGATTCAGATCAACGCTGTGGAAATGGAAATCTGCCCCCTGCTGTGTCCTTCCCAAAAGTCAGCCATGTCCCTTTCACCTACAAGGTATTTTCCTTATCCCTATACCACTCACACGATTACTTGCATTCTGCTTTTATTGTCACTGATTTTTTTTTGCAAATTTATAGACATTTATACTAAAAAGGAATTTTAACCATCTTAAATAAAAAGAAAAAACCTTCTACTCATCATTAATGCAAGATTATAAAAATAAATTATTTTCTTTAAGTGATAGCAAGGCACAGTGGCTCCCAGAGGTGCTGAACTTCCGTGTTAATTATGTAATGAGCAAGTGGCGGAGAAGCATGTGGGACCAATCTTTCTCCATGAAGTAACCAGGATGGAAAAGAAATGCACATGACGATCTTGTCATGGCTGATTTAACAATGTGTCTTAGCACCTAAAACGAACCCCTCTCCCGGGAAGTTACCTGAGGCGTCGCCCACTGAAAGCACTTCCCTAGCACAACCCCTTCTCTCCCATGCCACGCGCGGAGAAAACAGCTCAAACGCTTGGATAGGCAAGGCCAAGGTCCCGCAAACGGTGTCGCATAGACTAAAGCAAACTCCTGTCGCAAGGACCCAGGGCCGCTTGTGGCAGTTTGGCTCCAAGTACTTGGGGACTGAGGTAACCCCACACCACGAGCCAAGGTTGAGAAAGAAAAAGAGAAATGTGTGCAGAGCTGACGTGGGGGAAGTCCGTGAGCCCAGGTGTTGCATATGGTGCTGGCGCGGATTCATTGTTCACCCGTGAGAGGCTGTGCGTGTCCAGGGCATTAAGAAAAGCTACAAAGGGAATACCGGTGAAATCAACTCCAGGAGGAAAAGCAAGGAAGACATTGCCACGCACGAGGAAATCACCTGACTTTCTTCAGACTGTAACCCAGAATCCTAACCACCTGCGATGCGGGGGAAACAGTGCCTTTTGAACCCTAGAGAAAACCAGTCTTTGTCAATCCACCGTGAGAAAAAAACTCTGTCAAACAAGACGGGCACGCTTATTAGTGCCCCTCCCTCCTCCCCTCTGCATCTTTTCTTTCCCTTCTATCTTACATAGTAATTGGATTTTTTTTTTCTGAAATGGATTTATTTTTAATGAAGATATTTTTATGGCACCAGAAACCAGGGCATTAGGAACCTATGGAAATAAAAAGGGAAGAAAAGAGACAAGAGAGAGGAGGAAAGAACGCAGCTGTGCCGTGAGGCTCACGCGCTCCTGTGCGGAATGGAGCAGCACGTTTGGCCTTGACGCAAAGCCGACCCTCTCCCGGAGTTCACGGTCACAGACGTCACCACTGAGTCTCCAGGACTCGTCCTCTTACTCCTATTCACCCACAAGGCTGGCACCGCTTCATTGTATAACTGCTTTGGGCTTTTAATGGGCAGTTATAAAAAAAACAGTGCAAACTTTATGCATCTTCCTTCTTCACTGCAGACAATTCACAGCTCTGGAGACGGCACTGAGCCCCACAGCCAGGGATGAGCCTGAGGGGGGGCGGTGAAGGGTTAAAGAAGACAGACAAGAGAAGGAAGCTGGGGTCAGGTGGGACGCTGCTCTCGGATGGAGAGACAGTGCCACCGCCTGCGAGCAGAGTCTCTATTTTATAGCCAGATCCCAGGCGGCAAAGCGAGGGTGTGGTCAAGATGTTTACAATGTTCTCGCGGGTTTCGAATCCACTCAGTTACACGCACCTGAACGCTATCGAGCTTTGTTGTGGCACCACTTGCTGCACCTCCCCGAGTCCATATCCCTCAGCACCTGGGACCACAGGTTCGGACCATAAGGTCAAGCTCACAGCCGTAGCCTGTGGCTACCATTGTGCTGGGAGGGCTCTGCCCTCCAAGCGGGGACCTACACGTGGCTCTGCCACGAGGGGACCGTGCCCTCTCATTAGTGCCAGGCTCGAACCTGTCCAAACGCGGTGGCCGCCCTCCACAGTCCCCTTGTACTGTGTACTGACTCATCCCCCCATCAGGGGCGAATCTGGAGTTTTCCCTGTGGCTGCTGGGAGCTCAGGCCTCCTGGGAAGCAGGACTCTCCCTTCCACCTACTGATAGGTGACTCCTGTTACCTGGTGCTGGTGTTCACATCCTGCCAGCCCCTCAGGGAACACCAGCCTGTAACTTCCGCTGCCCTCCTCAGCTGCAGGGGGCCACCACTGGGCACCGGGGCTATCGACTTCTCAGTCCTCCTCCCAATCCCATTACTCGCTGTGATCATACGCTGTCTATCTTCCCATAATATTGTGTTTTTCCCTGCCGAACGGCCTAAAGACCAGCAATAGCTGCTCACTCCATAGCCCTGGGGAAGTGGTGGGTCAGTCAGGAAGGTATGCAGCTTGGTCAGCCCTGCGAGAGCGAACAAGTCCTTCTGCAGTGGGGGTGCACGTAGCTGATAGGCTCCAGCAACAAAGATTTGTGGGTCACCCTGCAACACTTGAGCTGAGGCCATACTATCCGAATGGAGACGGAAGGGCTCTTGGGCTTGGGGACACTCCCTCAGGCTACCTCTCTTGACCCACAGGCAAGAACTCCAGGGCCCGTGGTGAGTGCACTTGAGATCCCCGAATTTCCAAAGCAGATGGTTCAGGAAGAGATTAAATGGTTGTGAGAACTGGGTGTTCTCAGGTGGCCGTGGTGCGATAACGGTGACACATCGGCCCGCTTCTCCTCGGGGAGGAAGCCCAGGGGACTGACCCCAGCATCACTGGCGAGGCTATGAATCGCTGACAATGGCGGGGTGGCCACCTCTGCAGACAGAGCTGACAGCGGTGAGAATGACCAGGGCAGGAGCTACCGCTTTAGGTGAAAGCAGTCACCCACCACCTTACACGGAGGCCAGGACCCTAATAACCAGACCATGGGGCGACCCATGGGCTTGGCCTGCCCAGCGCGTGGAGATCAATAACAGCGGCGTCCTGCTGCAGGTGGACCCCGAAACAGCCGACGGAACTACCTAGGAAAGCGCAGTGGCCCATGCCAACCCCCATCCGGGGACGTGGGACCAGCCACTACTGAGAGACTTGGCGGCCACCTCGGCTCTCCCGACTGCCCGGACCCCTTGAGCTCCCCCAGACCTCGAGGGTTCTGATATGGGACTAAGACCCGGCACCGTGAGCAGCCCTGGAGCAAGGCATGCGCTCTGCTTCTGAAATCCTACAAGATGCTCCCAGGATGGCGTCCAGGCGCGCCCCTGTGGACCTGCCTGTGGCCCAGGGACCTGCCCCTCCAGGTGTGGGAACCCGCGGCGCCCTGAGTCGGCGGGGGAGCAGACACGGGGCGGCTGGGCGGGCTGCCCCGCAAGCCGGGATGGGCCTCCTCTCACCTGCCTCCCCGCCAAGGGCTGCAGGAGAGGCCAGGCTCCAACCTCCTGGGGAGACCCAGGCAGCGCCCCAGCCTCACACTCACCCAAGGGCCTGCACCAGACTCACCTGGGAGCGTCCTCGAGCCTGGCGCCTGCGCAGCAACTTGAGGGGGGAGCGCGGGACGGAGGAACGCGGGGGACGCTGTGATCGCTGTCTGCGGGAGCGGTTCTCAGGTGCACCCGCCCCACCGGAAGTGCAGGCCTCGAGCTCAGCCTCAGGCTTCTGGCCTCGTGCTCCCGCCGCGCCCTGCCCCGGAGCAGCCGAGCACCGAGCTCGGGGCACTTGCAGCCACGCAGAGCGCCCGGAGGGACGCTGCACGCACGTGGAGCCCGAGGGCGGCGCACGTGGTCACGTGATCCTCGGCGCTGCGGCTTCCGCTTCCCTAGCAGCTCCGCAGCCGCGTGTGCTCCGTGCAGCCCCAGGGCCTGGGGCGGAGGCGCCGCTGTGAGCGTCAGCCATTGCATTGTCACGGGTGAAAGAGCCGCTGAGAAACAGCTGGATGTGCATGGAGAATCCAGGAAAAAGCTCAAAGGCTGGTCCTAGCCGCCTTCGAAAGCCACAGGGCCCGCCTCGCAGAAGCCAATAGGCTCTTGGCCTCTGCTGTGGAGATCTAGGGAAAGCCCAAGACAAGGGCGGACTTCCCTAGCAGACAGCCCGGTGCCCCGGAATGGGGGTTGCGGGTCCAGGCTTCTCTGCTGTGCCGCGCGGGCAGGACCCTGCGAGAGACAAAGGGGCTCTGACGTTGGAGGTGGGACATGCAGAGGTGAGGCCTGGAGGGTCTGGACCCCTGGGACTCGCCCGCAGCCTTGACCCCTCCAAGTGGCCCGCCAGGTCCGGTGGAGGGAGCACCCCCTCCTCCTTAAAGCTAAGGCGTTTGCAGATGCAGCCCTTGGCCCAGGAGCCACGGTCACTGCAGGATACGGAGTCACCGAATGACCCCGCTGGAACGGACCGGCTCTGTTCCAGGAGGACATGGACCTACCTCCCCCGCAGGAGCTGCCGCGCGGGCCCGCACGGACGGACAGCCGGCGGAAGGCACGTGCGTGGTTCTGGACTCGGAGGGAGGGTGCTTCGGCCCGGGGACAGCAATATTGGGCAACAGAGGTTTTTTATTTTGACTTAGGAGCATTCTTCCAAAATGGTATTTTCATCCCCTGGCGAAGACCCTGGGAGACGGTTCACTCTTCCTAAGAGGACACTTCCTAGAGCATGTGTACAGCGATGGCCTATGCCATGTGCCATGGAGGTGCCAGGTTGTCCTAGAAGAGGGTACAGAAAGGATGTCCGAGTCCCAGGGAGGTCGGCACACCCTCCCCGCGGGGCCCTGCCCTGCATCTTGGGATGGTTGCATGGAAAGTTCCAGCCTTTTTGGCTCCGTAAGGGACCCGCTTGCTGAGTGGCTTTATTCTAGAGCTCCTCGTCGTCAGCCGGTGCTGTTACGGAACCTAATGCAAGCTGGTTTCCCCTTTGTCCATCCTGATTCCTTCCTTTCCTTTCCGCAGGGATTGAACCCAATTGCGCGTGGTCATAAACCTCCCGCGTGCTGATCTCCACCTCAGGGTCTGCCTCCCGCAGAAGCCAATTTGTGATGATGATGACCAGCACCCGGAGTCAAACGTACCGGTGAGTCGCTGAGCACCAAGCACTCATTTCGTTGAATTGTCATCATCCCCATTTTACAAATGAAAAGGTTGGGTTTCAGACTTGTTCAAGATTAGCTAATAAATTACACGGTGTTTTTTCTGCCTCACTGTTCGCAGTGTAATGGTTTCTCCAAAGGAGATCTTCAGACACCTAGCAGTTACACCAATTTATCGAATTCTTATTATATTTTGAACTCTGTACATGTTTTTACAGATTTAATTCTTGCCTCCATTTATTCATTTGAAGATTGGATTGCTTTCAATCCAATTGCTTTCAATCCAATTCAATTAAAGGCACCGTGTATGATTCCAAGGATACAAAAGAAGGAGTGGCTGGATGTTTTAACCCCTGATGCTTTTGTTCCCACAGTTCTTTCTGTGGGGACCATTTCATTTCTCTCAGATAAGGGAATACCCACGTTTCTTTCAAGACTCAAATACCACTATGGGATTATGGGATTGGATATTTCTCATGTACTCTAAGTGCATCAGGGCAATATCCTTGTCTGATTTGTTTTCTATTCCCACCACTAAGAAAAGGATCTGAAACCAAATGATTGTAAAGAAAAATTACTTGAATGATGTATTTTGAAAAATGAACAGCAAGAGTGGTAGAGGCCGTTGAGGTGGTTAACTGCTTAGCATAGAAGGGAGTGAATTCATAGTGTGATGTGGGGCTCAGGCTCATAAGAAAGAATAAACAGATAAACACAAATCAGCATAATATGATGAAAGGGGCAATTGCCTCAAATAGAGATTAGGTAAAACTCAGAGGAGCTTATTTTGGCCTTATGATGTGATGCATAATTAGGCGTTTACTGGAGATATAATGAGAAAGGGATAATTCAGCAGAGAAATAGCTTTAAGAGGTTTGCTAACATATTAGGGACTCCAGGACTTCTGCGACCATAAGCCTGGTTTTCCACGCTGTTATTCTGCTGCGCCTCCCTCACTTCCACGCCTGGGTCACACGGAGAACAGCTACACTTACTGAGAGCTTCGATTGTATGCCAGATAGGACATAGGCATATAGAGATTATACGGGTGAGGACAGACGGTGATAGGTGGATCTAGGTGCAGGGACAATCTGTTTTAATCCGTTGGCCAGTTTTACATTTAGGGGTCATAGCTTCTAGTTGCTGTTTTATGGGCTATCTATTGTATGGAACTGTGAACTGGCGATTTGTTTTATACCAAATCCTACTTATGTGGATATAACACTTTTACCATTAATGGCCATCTGAGCTGTTTCTGCTTTTGACCTCATGCGGGTAATGTTGCCATGAGCACTTCCAGAGCATGTTCCGGGAACCTGTCCATCTTCTCTATATGGAAGTATTGAAATGTCAGAGCCACTGGATATGACATCAGCAGGTTTATGAGGTGGTGCCACATTTTTCTGAAACGTCACATGAAATTGTCCTTTTATCAGCGATCTCTGAGCCATGTGTCACTACTCTGCAGCTTGGCAACTTTTGGCACTGACGGGTTTACTGCACAGTCATTACTTTTAGCAGTTTGTTGAGTGTGTAGCGTTATCTACTTGTATTTCTCTGGTTGCTAATGGGATCAACCACTTTTCTCACAGGTTTATTTAATATTCACATTTTCCATTTTGTGAAGTGCCCCTCTTTCTGATAGGTTGTCTGTTGTTTTATGATTGGCTTGTAAGTTCAGTTATAGAATCTAAGTAAGAGATGCTACTCTGAATGGTACCTTTTGACGGCCAAAAGCTCTTAGTTAGGGGAAGGCAGGCTTATTAGTCTTTTCCTTTCTGGCTTGATAGCACCTGTCACCTGTTGTGACATGTCTTCCTGACATCATAAAGACATTGCCTTGAGGTTGCACTGAGAGACAGTAGCAAAGCCACAGGCACATCTGAGTTTGAGGAGTTCCAAAGACTAACCTTTTACTTCCAGTAAGATGCTGATCCCATCTAAAAATATAGACTCCCTCCCCTCCCAAAAAATACATGAACCCAAAATGTATGCACTGGAAACATGGCGTGGTCATTCTTAGAGGTACAATATGTCGAGTGTGAATTAAATCTTTGTCATTTGTTATTAATGAGGGAGACCTGGCCTCCGATGAACCGGGAGGAATAAACAAGTACTCAAGAGCAGCAGTCTGCTTAGCCAAATGGAGCGGATCTGCAGCCTCAGGCAAGGGGAGTGTTCAGTAAATTATCTTTGCCGCTGAACTAAATGGCACCCTTAACGAGTTCATTCACCTCACATGGCTGAGCAGTTTGCATCAGATAACAGATCCCTCACCTCCACCACCCGCCTGCTGCTATCATCTCAGAGATTTGTCACTGTCCTCTCACTTGTGCTCCTGGAACGGGTGGGGAATTGGCTGGCTCTGAAAGCATAGACAGATGCTTTCTCCCAGACATGAGTGTGCATATGGGGAACTGCTCCATGGGAGAATAAACAGGGCAGCTTAGGATGCTGGGAGGGATGGACGGACACACCATGTTCTCCCTTCATTTAGCCTGGCACCATGCTGTGCTGTGGTTAGGGGTTGCTGAAAAAACAAAACATATTTAGAGTTTGTGTATAAAAAGGAGTAAGTTAAATTCAGTAACATGTATTTTAAATATGTCTGTAATAGGATGCTTTACATTTAAAGTGCTCTGCTTTTATATATTACACACACACACACACACACATGTGACTATATATGTTAATTTGTGTACTCTCCAGTGAACAGATGGTAGATATCATTAGCCCAATGTTAAATATGTAGAAACTGAGGTTTGTAGAAGTTAATCATGGTGGAACTTACACAACTGGAAAATGGTAGAAACGGCTTAAACCCACATCGATCTAAAGCCCACGCTCTAATGCTATGCTGGGGCCTAGGACTTAGGACTAAGACAGAAATGTAGCGGATTAAAGAAATTCAGAAAATGGAGGCCGATTTGATGCTTAGAAAACACATTGCTAATGAATTCCAAAAATAATAGCGAAGTGAGAACAAATGTTAATAAAGCAGTCTCAATCAATGAAAAATGGGAAACATTTAATAAGTAGAACTGGTCACAGACCAACTTAAAATTAAGGCAAATGATCACTGAAATAGTCTCTGGGGAACATGGCATTTTATGAGTCGTTTTAGACTTGGTCTTTATAGCAAAACCAGCAAGTTAGTAACCCTATTCCCCAATTTACATCTGGGTAAACTGAGGCAGAATGAAACTAAGTTAACGCCTGAAGGTTATAAAGTCAGCATGTGGGGAAACCAGAATTTGAAACCAGTCCCACTTGGTGTGCATTTCAGTGATTTTTTTCCCTCTGCATCTGTCTGCCTGTAGCTTCGTCAAGGGGTTGAAATGCTGATGAATTCGTTGGGAGATGCTGTGAAAAGGGTGTCTACAAGGGGAGCTCAGAAGTGAGGCTGAGCAGGAAGGTGCCTCCACAGGCTGTGCTTTGGCGAGGAAATGCTGGATTTGAATATTTTTGTTTGTTTCAAATTGATTGATTTGCCCTAACCGGGTTGGCTCAGTGGATAGAGCATCGGCCTGTGGACTGAAAGGTCCCAGGTTCCATTCTGGTCAAGGGCATGTACCTTGGTTGCGGGCACATCCCCAGTGGGGGGGTGCAGGAGGCAGCTGATCGATGTTTCTCTCATCATGTTTCTAACTCTCTATCCCTCTCCCTTTCTCTCTGTAAAAAATCAATAAAATATACATATTTTTAAAAAATCGATTGATTGGTTGGTTTCATATGGACAGGGAGGTGTGTAGCCTGGCTGAGAAGTCAGTGCTGGGCCTTTGCAATGCTCAGAATCACATACAGAATCACTATAGTGCTCCTGTTTACTTTGTTTCGCGTCATCGTCATTCTACAAATGCTTGTCACTTCCTTTTGTTTTTGCAATCCAATCTGGACTTCCCAGGGCAAGCAGATTTCCAAAGTTCTTTTACAATAAAAACTCCACTTTTTCTTTCTTTTCTGAGAGACGGTTGAATCTTTCCTGCACTAGATAAAACAGCTTTCCCTCCTGGGAGTGGAGACCTGGTCATCGTATTTCTGAAGAAAAATCCTCTCTGACCTTGAAAAAGAGGGAAAGAACCCAGTTTGTGTGGTTGAAATGCTTTGCAGTCCAGCTTTTGAATGTAATTAAAAATTGTCCTGACAGATATTCAGGACTATTATGGAAGAAAATAGAGATTTCTTTTTAAAGGACAATTCTGGTTCTAAAGTTTGGGAGCTGGGGGAGGAGGGCACACAGAGAAAGGTGGAGGCCAGGAGGCAGAGCTGGATCTGTGCCCACGGGGGTGAGTGCCAACGGCAGGTGCTCTGTGGTGGGTTGGCAAAAGGGCCTGGGGCAGAGCCTCCCCAGGTGCTTAGCGCTATGATGGACGGGAGGAGAGCTTCACATTCACCTGAGCCCGGGCCTTTGGTAGCTTTTCAGGTGATTGGGAAGCTGATCCCTCTGATGGTGCAACCACAGACCCGCCCTTCAGCAGGGGGAGGGGGTCTGAACGATGCCTCCCATAGATCCCCCGGGCACTTTCTGAGAATGCTTCCTTCAGGCATCTCGGCCCCGCCCAATGCGAAAGGTATTTGCTGGAATGAAAGGAGACCCCGCACCCCTCCAAGAGGGAGGGAATGGTTCTTTCACTCTTCATGGCACTGACGTGGGCATGCATGAGCCCCCAGAGCTGGGTCGGTGCAGCTGGATTACAGGATCCACGGCACATGTACTGTAATTATCACCGACTGTTCATTGTAAGGATGGAAAAGGGGCAGGCGGCATTACTGTAAAGCTACCACGTGCCAGGCACTGCTATTTTATGCGTTTAATTCCCTCTCCTGTTTTAAATGATCAAGATTACGGTGAGGTAGAGATTTGCATCTCCATTTTAAAAATAGAATGAGTTGAAGTTTATAAAGGTTACAGAACTTGCTTCTGATCGCTCGCACAGCAAGGCAGACGCCAGGATCAGACACTGTTGGTCTCACATCAAAGCCCTCCTCCTCTTTTATGATGTCACCCTGGATTTTTGTGCTAATTCTCTACGTGTGTTTAGGCAAATCCTGTAACTGCTTTGGACCTCACACCATACATCTGAGGACGGAGAACACAGTATCGCCCGTTACAGGTTCTGGTAGGCTGGCATTTCCGTGTGGAGGCCGGGGAGGGCTGCCTTTGCACACGCTTTCCCCGTGAATAGCATGTGCTCTCACATATTAAAACAGGCACCTAAGACCATGGATACCTCTTTCTCTCCTTTCTGCTTTGCTGGGCACTTTCTTGGAGATTCTGGGAGAAGGTGGGAGGAGCAGGGTTCTCCCAGCAAGTGCTGCTCCATCTTGTGGTTCCTCGTTTCTAAAACGAAGATGCTGTGCTTCGTTGGATGACCTCGGCTGACGTGAGGCTGCGAGGTGATGTGTGTAGTAACACAGCAAGCACCTTCTTCTATTTTATCATCTAGTGTTGATGTGTTATCTAGTGCTTATCCTATATAATAAAGAGGGAATATGCAAATTGGCCGTCACTGGTCAATTTGCACCCACAGCTGAGGCTAAGTTCCCATAACGAGCTTTAAGGAGCAATCAGCAGGGACCTGAGGCTGCACACCCACCCACCTCCTGCATGGGGCTTGACAGGTCATGCCTTCCACCCGCAGGGCTTGACGGGACCTCAGGCTGCTCCCCTCGCCCTGGCACCAGCCCAGAGGAACTCAGGCTGCACCCTCTTCCCTGGTGCCAGGCCAAGGGATCTGAGGCTGTGCCCCCCACCTAGCAGGACTTGACGGGGGCCCTCAAGGTGTGCTCTCTACCCTGGTGCTGGGCCAGGGGACCTCAGACCATGCCCCCTATCCCAGCACCAGGCCAGGAGACGTCAGGCTGTGCCCCCTGCCCCGACGCCAGGCTGGGGGATCACAGGCCACTCCCTCTACCCAGTAGGTCTTGATGGGGGACCTCAGGCTGTGCCCCCCTGCCCTCGCACCCAGGGGACCTGAGGCTGCACCCCCTCCCCAGCAGGGCTTGACAGGGTGGGACTGGCCGGGTCTGGATCTAGCCCAATGAAGGGGGGCTGTCCAGGTTTGGGTCTTGAGCAATTTTGAGGTGCACGTGGGTGGTTGAAGACTTGACTCTGGGTTCCATGGTGCACCCCAGACTCTGACAGGAGGAAGATTTTCATATATGTTTTACTAATTTTCTTTCATCTCTGACACTTCTATTATAGAGAAAGGGCAAATAGCAATATTAAAATATTTCCTCTAATTAATCCTCTTTTAATGTGCACAAATTTTATGTACTGGGCCACTAGTATTACATAATTATTATAACGTTAAACATTGTATTGAGCAGCTCACAATTCCCACTTACCTCCATGCTCACCATTTACTCTAAACTCCAAACGAGGCGTCTGTGACTTTTCTCTCATGACCGTTGTACTTCCTGTGTCATCAGCGTGAGTTCTGCACTTGCCTCCACCCGCAAGGCTGATGTCCCTGAGACCAGCGCGAGCTGTGTTCTTGGCGTTACTAGGGTTCAGCATTATTAAAAGGACATGGATACCTGGTTCACACTACCCTGCTGGTTTGATTTTTGGCACCTTGCTATTTCATATGGTACAAATAATCATAAAATTAGACAGCATCCACTTATAATTTTATAGCAATTGTGCACATAGCCTTTGCCAGGTTTCCCAAAATAATCTCACTTATAATTAGTATGTAATCTCCAGGCATAGATAACACTCTAATTAGACTGTAGCCTGCAATTATAACACATTTACAGGCCAGGTGTGGACATGTGAGAGTGTGGACATGAGTAAGCTGAGGCGGCCTGAAAAAAACTGCTTTTAGGAAAGAAAATGAAAGGGATTATGTGGATTTAATTTGTAAACTATTTTGAGTGCTATTAAAGAATAAGTGAAATTAGATCAAACCTGTTCATTGAATTCCTATATCCATCTATTCTACACAGCAGTAGCTATATTTACAAAATGACAATGACAAATACATGTAACAAATATACGTATCACTCGTCACACGGGAACACGCATATAACAGCAGATATGTAAACAAGATACGGCCTCTGAGTGAATAACAGTCATAATCTGGAGGATAGAACTGAGAGCATAATGTAATTTATTGCAGTAAAATCTCTCTCCTACATAGAGATTTGGCAGCTAGTAAGTAAATTAATCGAAAGTCATAAAAGCTGAGCTTGAATTTCACTTCAAAATTTCCAGATTAAAAACTTATATTCTTACAATAACATCATTTAAAAATATGAACCAAAATATTTGGGAAAGAAATGGTTAGTAAATACCTCCCCGTGCAACCAAGACATTCACCTTCGATGTCCGGGGTCGAGTATACAAGACGAGGAAGGAGCCTGCAGCTTGGCAAGAGGAAGGAGAAAGGGGCAGGGAGGTGAATGCAACGCTGTCCGCATTTTAAGGTGCTCGCCAGAAACCTGAATGAAGGAAATGCAGGAAAAAACAATTGTTCCCATTTTATTGAGAAAAGTCCTCCTGCTGTCAGTGAACAAAAAGAGACATGAAAGGCCACAGATGAAAAGGGTTCCGTGGGGATTCGTGCGCCTGAGCACAGCTCACTTCCCTGCAAGCGCCAGAGCATGACATCAAAGGAGGACAGCGGCTCAGCCTGAGAGGGCATTAGGTGAATTCTGGACTGTGTCTCACTCCCAGTACGATCTGGTCGCAAAGACATTTCTATTCCAAAACCAGCATCTGTTCAGTCCGAAGGACAGTTCTGAGGGAGGATGTAGACCCTTCCACTTCTTAGTGGTTTGCCTTTCATTTGCTTGCGGCCATAATTGGATGGAATCATTTGTTCGTAATTTTCTGGTTGTCTCAATCACTTGTGACCATAAAATATGAGCCCTGTCAATTAGGAAGCTTAAATTTCAGCAATAGCTTTATCTGTACAAGTCACGAATACAGGCAGTGGATAATTCATTTTAATAAAATTCATATCTGCAAAGTTTAGAACCAAAGACACCTGGTGTTCTTGGTGTATTATCATATGAATATGTCAAATGTAAGTAAAAATAGATGTTTTCCTCTTCGGGGTGATTGAAATATGCCACAATAAGGGTAAAATTAATGCATGCCGTCATTCAGCGAATAAGACATTCCGAGTACCTTCTGAACGCTTGTTAAAGCCCAGAGTGACACTGACCTTCCATCCTGGCCCTTGACAGGGGTCTCCACTCATGGCACATGACTGCCCTGGTGAGTAGGCATGGCACAGGGGAGATGGACCAGTAGTACACAGTGAGTGGATTTAAAGAACGTGGAATGTTGACATTCAGGCACCATTGGTGAGAATTTCTAAGTTGAGTCAGACAACTCAGATCAAAGAAGGTGGAGTAGGAACCAAAAAGCAAGGAGTCAGCAGGGGACAGGCTCATGGTCACCTGGGACACTCAGGATGGATTTACAGCCGCTGGATATAGAAAGAGTGACAGGAGGCAGATGGGACCTGGCGAGACACCCGCTGCAGAAAAGTGGTTCTGTCTGAGCCAGCGAGGCCTGTGGAGAGAGAGCCAGCAGCAGGCGGACTCCAGGGCACCAGTGTGTGATGGCACGTGACAGTCCACGCAGCCAACTTAGATGGGATTCCCCGTGACGGAAAGATCGTGGCCAGGATGGGCTCCTGTCTCGGAATCAAGAAACTCCAGGGCTGTCTCTCTCCCAGTTTTTATTTTCCTTTCCTCAGGAAAAAAAAAAATGGCACCATGAGTTTCAGACTGTGAAGGAGATCATTAAATTATCTGTTATGTATGCGCACATACACCCGCACGCACCCATATGCACCCACACACATGTGCATGTGTGAGCACAACTCTGAGTATAAATATAATTGCCAAGTCTCTACATATGCGCAAGGAAAAAATAGGGCTCGAATAGGCGAGTGGTAAAGGATTAGTGCAGAGAAGAAAAATACAAATGCTTAGCTGCATATGGAAAAAAATGTGCTCAAAGGAATGAAAATTAGAACAATAATGAGGTACCATGTTCTAGCTGAATCCAGCAATTGTTCTGTGAAATGAATAGCTGGCATGAGTGTAAATTATCACCAGTTACTTTGGAGCAGTTTACTCTTAAAC
Source organism: Murina feae (assembly GCA_004026665.1). Lineage (NCBI taxonomy): Eukaryota > Metazoa > Chordata > Mammalia > Chiroptera > Vespertilionidae > Murina > Murina feae. The sequence continues at coordinate 79,658 of PVJC01001534.1, forward strand.
CTATCTCAATAGATTTCAAAAAGTACATTGTGTATATATATATATATATATGCACACACACACGCACACACACACACATTGATTTAGTAGTATTGATTTTTGCAAGCTAACCTACAGAAATGTGAAAGAACAAAAAATATAACCCAATATGTGAAGATTATTTCAGTGTTACATATAGTAGTGAAAAATGAGGACCATACGAAATTTAGCATCAGGAAGGATTGGTTTATTTTATAGTACAAAATTATCAAGTTATCTCGAGCAAGCTATTCAATCTCTGAAACCTTATTTGCTGATTTGTAAAACAAGAAAAATGTTACCTGTGTAATAATATTTGTTAAGTAAGCACAAATTGATAATATGTATAAAATATCACATGCGGTGAATATAGTTGGTTGAGAAATCGTAGCTTTTGTTATAACTAGAATCCTAATTAAAATTAAGTTTATGAGGTACCCAAAAGGAATTCCATTATATAATGTTAAATAAATCAATAGAATAAATGCACATGAATAAAAAAAAATTAGGAACTCCTCATTATCACCACTGCTGTATTTGGGTAGCTGTTTTTACACCTATATTCCAAATTCCCTGCGGCATTATACATCACGGGGCGCTTGTGACTCTTAGAATAACTAATGCATGGGGAAGCAGTTTACAAAATGAACAGTGTCATACCCAAATCAGGACTGATGATAGCGATTATTTCAGTGAAGTGGGGATGACAGGGGACTCGCAATACTAAATTAGCATGCCCTGGCACAACACAGAAGTGTTTGATACATGAACTGAACATTTAAGAGTTGGGCTTCCCCCCCCCGCCATTCCTCCCTGGGGGAGAAGGTCCCTGTTTTGTCAATGCCTGTCTGAAGGCTGATTACTAAGTCTGAACAATAACCACATGAGACCTTGCTGAGTCATAAATCTGAATATTCTGAGACCAAATGAAGACAGTTTGTGAGCAAGTTCAAAATGCATAGAAGAAGAAGTGGGAATCTTCTCTAATAATAAAAGCATCATGTGCGGTTAAACTGGACATCCTTCTGGGCGAAGCCAGTGGGGCTGCGAGGGAAGCCGGTGCCGGCAGCGGGGGGAAGGAAGGCCTACTTTTGCACGAACTTCATGCATCAGGCCTCTAGTTTGCTTATAGGGGCTCAAGCTGCCGCTGGCTTGTTTGAGGCACCTGCGGCCATGAACATGGGCTGCCTCGGGTCATGAGGGAGTCAGAGCAGAGCAAGAATCCTGAGCAGACAGAGGCTGGCCATTGGGAAGAACCTGCACTCAGACCTGGGCTCTTCCGGGACTGTGAGTGGTTAGCAACATGGCCTCAGGTGAGAACATGAGGTCTCTCCACCTTAATGTTCTCAGGCATAAAATGTGGCACAGATGCCTGCCTTCCGGGCATTGGTGTGCAGTGCAGGCAATGGAGGTGGAGTGCCTAGCTGTCACCATGAGATCTCCCCCCACATAATCAGTGGAAATAAAGGTAAATTATAAATAACGCGAGTCCTTACCTCCCTTTCCCTTATGTATGTTTCTCACACTCCAAAAAGGGAATCCACAGTCCCCTCAACATTCCTTCCTCTTTGTAACTACTGCTCTAATACCTGATGTACACTAGAGCTTCAATAGCAAATTTTTCTTACTATTTTTCTTGACCTTTGGCAAGCCCATGGATCTCTCTCTCTCACCGTCCTTCTCACTTCAGTATCTTGAGTATATCTCGAAACTCTCTTGTTTACCATTATCAATGCAAATAGCTCAATCAATACCTATACTATTGATAATCATGATAAATTTATTGAACATTTTCTTGGAACCAGATGCTGTGATTAATTATTTCACTTGAGTCTCAAAATTTTTTCTTAGGTGACTAATGCCTTAGACACACTTTACAGATGAGGCTGAAGGCAGAATGAAGCTCATCCAGGGCAGCCTTTGTAGGAGGGGAGCAGTCATTCGAGGCCATGTGTTTGCTTCCAAAACCCCTCGTTATTGTGGTCACCACCTCCCAAGTGAGTCACTACCATTTCCAGCCTGAGCAGTCATGAGGCTCTCCCCTGCGGCTTCTCCGCCTTCACTTCATCCCGTACCTCCAGAAGGAATGATAGCCGATCTAACCAGGCTGCCCCCCAGCGAACACCCTCGGGTGAGTAGGTTGACAGAATAACAAGGCCTGGACTCCAGTACGTGAGCTGATAATCCTCGTGTCTGGCCCTGGCTAATTGTACTCCCCATCCCTCCCCGCCTCCAGTGCTCCTGGAACATACCTCTGCGCTTCAGCCCGCTGCGTCTCCATGGTCATCTTCGTTGCGTTTGCTCTACTGACTGACTACCTGGCTCCCTTCCCACCTGAAAATTACCACTCAGCCTTTGCGGTTCAGCTCCTCCTCTCAGCCGAGAACCTCTGGGTGACCCTCCTTAGATGAACCCTCCACTTGCTCATCAGAGCCTCCAGAGCAGTGTTTCTTTTTGATCCAGTGCTTTATCCTCCTGATAGCAAGAGTGTGGCACAAAGCGAATGTTTACTGAACTCTGCCTCCGTGAGTTATGCGGACGTCGCAGGACAGGACAGGCTCAAGCTGTCCGCGTGGTTCTCGGGGGCTGATCGGCCGGGTGGCTTCAGAAGCAAACTCTTTGGACACAGCCCATTAACAGCAGGTCCCCGGGGCAGGAGCAGCAAGCCAGGGTCAGGGCATCCCTGGTGAGAAAGGAAGTCGTCAGTGTAGCAGGAGGCCACGGATCCTCTCCTTAGACGGCGTGGGAGCTTGTCGTGTGGTTAAATTCAGTTTCCAAACTGCTTTTCTCATTTGTTTCTTCATCAGAAAACGGGATTACATTCAACTCTTGCCCGTAGGGCTGCTGTGAGAATTCAAGGGGTTCGTGGCAGTGCTCGTGGGGTGCTACATCCTAAGTGCTTGATGAATGTCACCTAGGAAGGAGGGTGTACATTCAAATAATACTCCTTCCCTGGGCTTCCCGTGTCTGCATGCTCAGCTGTGTGAATTATCCTTCAGCCTCTGACTCAATTCCCCCCCCCCCCCCCAGCCTGCAGGGTCCTCAAACCTAGCCCAGGCCCCAGAGTCCTGGGGCCCCTTTGCTTCCATCTTGGGCATGGTTGGCAGCAGCAGGGAGCTATTAAAATGCAAGAAGGAAAGGTGTGAAACATAAAAAAGCAAAAAATAAATGAGTGCCTCTCATTGTAATTTGCTTGCTAATTAGCACAGGAACTTTAAGCCAAGCAGGCCAGGCTCAGATCTGTGCAGGCTTGGCATTCCGAAGGGCGTCCTGTGGAGAGGAGGGGGCGGGGTGGGTGGGCTCTCCCCCTCTTTTGTTTTGCAGGCACTGAGCCCCCCTGGGCTTCTGCAGGGGCAGTGTTGTTTTTCCCTTGGCAAGTGCGCAAACCTCAGTGTCTGGCCTGGGAATTTCAGCCATAGCTGCAATGCTTCCTGCTCGTTGAATAATCTGCAGCCCAGGAAGGCATTCCGATTTATAAATCCAACCCCCAGCAGCCTCGGGAGATGGACAGGGCATGTTTCCCCACTTCACAGATGAGGAAAGTGTATTTTCTTCCAAGTGGACAGTGACCTACTTGAGAGAGGAGCGCATATCATACTCGTGGTGAATTCTCAAATACAGACACACCTCAGTTCTCAAACCTCTTCCATCTCTAACAAGTCACTTCTCAACCCCACAACCCTTTTCTGCTGATACCTGGAGGGTCTGTCATGCATAAGTATGACTCAGTTTACTGCTAAGCCTCATGCGTTAACATCTCAGGAAATTGTGCTGTGAGTATTTGCATGCTGTTTTTGCGTTTGGTTAAAATGGAATCGTGGCATTTGGAATGGGTTAATTCAGTTTACATTATTTCTAATGAATAAAACAAGGTTCCGTTTTGAACAGCCTACTGGCATGAATTGAGGTAGAGAACCGAGGTTCTACTGAATAAGAACCCCCTGGGCAACGCATGCGTGAATTAGCCAGCGCCAGCATGCGGGAGGCACACCGAGGTGCCAGGCCTGTGCATGGCAGTTCTGCATGTCCAGTAGCAGCTGGTGTTGCTGACTCTGCCACTTAGTGGCTTCACAACCTTCAGCAAATCAGTTGCTGTATCTGAGACTTTTATGGGGATTTAATATAAAACTATTAGAAAGTGCCTGCCACATAGCAGCAGCTCATTAATGACCGCAGCCTTTATCGCCTCCCTATTCTACCTGCTTTCAGGACTTACTGCTTACCCAGAACCATGGCAGTGTGCCTGGTTTGGAATATGATTAATTAGGATTGTGGAAGGTGGAAATAAAGAATTTTGATTTATTAACTCACTGTGGGATATGTGGTCCATAATCTGTAAACTGCCTCATTTATATTAAAATCAAGTATTATACACCAGCTCCTGATTTGGCATCCTGTATGTGTATGTGTGTGTATATATATGTAAATATATATATATCTATATCTATCTATATATCTATAGATATCTATATCTATAGATATATAGATAGATATAGATATATAATATATCTATATCTATATCTATCTATATATCTATATATCTATCTATATCTATAGATATAGATATATATATCTATCTATATATATATCTGTATATATATATCTATATCTATCTATATATCTATATAGATAGATATAGATATATAGATAGATATAGATATATATATATGCCTAAGTGACCATCCAACCATTCGACCGATAGCTATGATGATGCACACTGACTACCAGAGGGCAAACGCTCAATGCATAGGCATGGAAACATGGAACAGACTGATGAATCTGAGGGAAGAAGGGAGAGAGGAGGGCAGGAAGAGATTAGCCAAAGATCTTATATGCATACTAGAGGCCCAGTGCATGGATTCGTGCACAGGTGGGGTCCTTCAGCCTGGCCTGTGGGGATTGGGCCAAAACAGACAGTCCAACCCGAGGGGTCCCAGATTGTGAGAGGGCCATGCTGAGGGACCCCACCAGAGCACAATTCCATGCACCGAGCCTCTAGTAAAAAATGAAAGTACACGTATGTAGCACCTACTGAGAGCGAGCAGTACAGTTGTTTCCACACATGTGCTGTCATAAAGCTATCCCAGCCTGGGAAACAGATATCGCTGAATCCAATGTGACAGATACGAGTGAGTTTCCCAAGACAGACAGTTAGGAGGTGGGGTTGATATTAATCAAAAGTATCAACACGCACACGTACGAACACATAGACTATGGCGTGCTCATTGTCACATGTACATGCGTGACAGTGCTTTTATCTTCTCATCACCTCACTGTGTCAGTCACTGCCATAGAAATAATCTCAGCTGTTATGTTAGTTTTGCTTCCTGGGTTCCATGCCACATTTGGTCTAAGAATGCTGTCTACATTCCTGCCGCGAGCATGTGACAATATGTCAGTGGATGTGTAATGGAGTCACCAGCATGGCAGGGGCCCGCCTGGATTTCTCTTCACCCAGATTCTACGGAACTTTCACCCTGTGTTCCCCTGATTTCGCATCTGCATAACGGGATCACATTAGTGTAGGATTGGGCCTCGAGGACAGTGCAGTCCAGGAGCTAGTGTAGCCAGAAGGCAACAGGTGCGCCCTGGGAAGCTGGTCAGAGGCAGGGACATAGCCGACAGCAAGGAGGTGGGAGAGGGATCCCGGCTAAACGCCGTGCTGTAGAGGCAGCTCCTCTCTCTATGCGGTCCTGTGTGGTGTGGACATAATTTCAGCTCTGCCCCTTGCTGCTGCATGCCCCAGGGAGAGGCACTTACCCCTGTTTGCGCCACAATTTTCTTATCCAAGAAAAAGGGAAGTGAAATGACAGGCATGTGTTGTTTTGAGAATTATACAGGGTGGGGCGAATGTGTGTTTACAGTTGTGAGTACACGAAAGTTTATTTTTGTATTATTGTTGATTAATTGTTGTATTATTTCCCATATGAACGACTATAAACCTACTTTTACCCCACCCTGTATATGCCCGATGTACAAAACTAGAGCTCAGTAATGCTATGTTTTCTCTATTTTAATTATCAAAAAATTTAAATATTTACATTTTATTGCTGAGGGCAACAGAATAAAGAGAGGGGGATGAGTTGCTTGAATTTACAAAGCTGGAGAAAGGTAGGGCTTTCACGGTCATGAGCTCCGCGTGTGGCCTCAATGCCTTTTCCATCGTGGCCACTTCTGTTGTCTAACCCTGTCTTCCACACGCTCTTGATTTCGGCAATCCACTCCCTTCCCTGTTTCATGTTTTCATCACCTGACACCCTCCAGGTCCTGGTTAATGTTTTCACTCTCTCTCTCCAAAAAAGAACAGGGAGCCCTAAGAGGGCTGACATATTTCTCTCTCTCTCTCACTCTCTCTCTCTCTCTCTCTCTCTTTTATTGTCTTACCATTAGTGTCTGGCAAAGTATTAAGTAGTTGATGCCAAATGCATGTTTGTTAATTTAGTAAGAGACAGATATACAATTTATTAATGGTAGAAATTAAAGACAAGTTCATTTTTGCTTAGGGTAATCAAGGTTGAATTTTATGAAGAAATGTAGGTTAAGGAGCAAAAAGGCATTTCTGGCAAAGACTAGAGCAGATACAAAAAAGTAAGAGCTCATGCATGGATTTGTACAGGGACGAGATATAGTTTCCATTAGGGAGGATTAAAAAGAATTAAGTTTAGTGAACAAGGTAAGAGTTTTCAAATTTGAACTTTCAAAAAATTGACTTTCATAAGTGACTCTAATAGATCTGAAACTAACCCATTTCCTAAGACTGTTCCTCTAAAGTGGAATATGTAATGTATTTTCCCCATTTAGGTTGAAGCAGGGAAGTAACATAGTCTTATGAGATCAATGGTTTTATGAAACAAGAGACGGTGCAGCATGTCCAGGCCCAGAGTCAGGGAGAGACGGCATTTCCCTGGGCAAGCAGCTGGGGCGGAGCTGCCTCTGGCCACGCCAGCACTCCGTGTGCACCTGCGCCCTTCCCGCCCCTGCAGGAGCCTCCATCTGCTCATTAGACATGCAACACAGAGCTAGCCTGCGACGCACGGACTCACATTCCTAACTCACGTCTGCTGGAAATTGTACATTTTTCTTCCTGGGAAGTCATGGTAGCAAGGACCAAAGGCCCAAGCAGTACCAGTGGGACTGGACTGATGTGTGGGTCCTTGAGCCAGCCTTTCCCGCTCTGCCTCCACAGGGCTGTCTGGCGGTCTTATTAGCAAGGTAATGCTAGGACTGTCCCTTCCCTACTCAAACACCTTCCAAAGGCCTACGTCCTCTAGAGAACAAGGGATCAATTTAAGAAATTGTATTGTGTGAAGATTTGAATTACCTAACTCTCTGGATTCAGGGTTTCTTTTTTCTTTGTATTTCCATAAGCACATTGTAAACAAGTTTGTTGTGGTATAATTTACGTATGTTATGCTGCACATATATAAGGCGTACATTTTGATAAGATTGTGGGTATCCTGGAAGCATTAGGACAATCAGCATAACAAACATACGCGTCACTCCCAAAAGCTGACTCATGCTCCACACCGCCATGTTGTCACACTGCCTTCGTCCTCATGAACCACTGAGCAGCTTTCTGTCACTAAAGTTTAGTTCATACTTTCTAGGCATTTGTGTCTTTACTTTTTCTCCTTTCTCCCAGTTCTCTCTTCACTTTTCTTGGTTGACAAATGGACTGGAAAAATTCTGTGATTAAAAGCAATTGAGTGGATGTGTGTCAATGTCACTTCAACAGGAAATGGCAAAACCCGCAAAATCATCTAAGAAGTAGTCTTGTGAACTGATCAGTAATAAACCCCAATATTCCTTATCGTGTAATAACTTACAGAGAACTTCATACTTAGGATGTCGTTAAACTTCCATATGCACTGATGAGATTGTTAATGTTGTCATTGAGAGGGAATAAATCAGGTCATCTATGATTGGACTAATTATTAAAATTATTCAAAAATATATATTGAGACAGTTACACTCCAGAAGCCAAGCCCCATGCTTTCACTTACTCTTTTCACTCAATACTCACGGAGAACTAGTGAAGTTAGGTTATGTTTTTCATTTTTCTCTGCGTGAGAACGTCAAGATTCTCGTCGTTGACTCACATCGCTCAGTGATAGCATGGCAGAGTCCAGGTCTGCAAACTCAGAATTCTTCTCCTGGGCTTGTGTGGAGCCACATTTCTCGCCTGAGAATTCTCAGCTCCAGACATTCGGAAGGACACGGAGAGGATCAGAGAAAATGTGAAGAATGCCAATATGTGAGAGTGGAGTTGGCACCCAGATGGTTGAGGGGCACAGTCAAGCAGCACCCCAGGGAGAGGTGCTGAGATGAACTGACTTTACCCCCGTGGAGACCTGTGTAGCCCAGGAGGGTGATACTGGAGCAGGTATCTGTTCATGAACCAACAGCGTGAGAGATGATACAGATTCTGGGGTACAACTCAGACCTGGGGACCCAGACCTGCCCTGGAACCTGGGGTTGACAGAAGGAATACTGGCGCTACAGTTGGCTATTTTCTGGTACCTTCCCATAAGGCATCTGTGATGGGGTGTCTTGCATATACATATTTTCTGTCATGGAGCTTTTCTCATGATTCACTTCCTGCTAATTATTTTAAGGATTATTTTTATTTTAATTTTAATACAAGCAAGTTTTATCATATTGCATTCTTATTACAGAAGCTCATAAAATCGTTTTAAAGTATAAACAAAGAAAACCGCAGTACCCCACGAGCCCAGCCATCAGAGATCATCGCCAGCAGCATTTTCGACTTTTTCCTGTGCATTTTTGTTGACAGCAGGCATCATCTTTCACTCACTCCCCGTTGCTTCCTTCATTTCAAAATAACTTCACAATCCCCATCTGGCCAAACAGCCAAGCCCAGCGTCCCGGCGTGGACGGTTTCCTGCCGGAACCATGAAGCCCAGCTTCAGGCCTGTCTGCAGGGGTTGCTGCTGCTGGAGCAGAAACCTCCTGCTGAGCAGAGTCCCAGGAGCCTGCAGGGCTGTTGATACAACTGAAACCTGGAAGGAGTGGGGAGAGCCTTGCAAAAGGCCTGTGTGCCAGGTCCAGTCCTGGTCCTCGCCTAGAACCGCAGAGGAGGCGCAGCGGTCCATTGTCCCATCAGCCCTGGTGTGCTATCTCCTCCTATTATTTCCATCGTTGAGTGGCTAAAGGTCATGGGGAGAAGAAAGTCTGTGGATTGTTAATAGAATGTCTAATTTGCTTAGATATTTAGCATTTTTCTCTACATGGTTTTGTCTAGAAATATTTTGATAAAAAATGTTGGTTAGTTTGCTAAATATATGACAGTTAACCAAAGTAAATGATCTTCCCTATTAAAAAAAAAAGAAGAAGAAGAAAATTGGATTAACAACACGTCCTTGGAAAATGAAAACATGTGCAGATGAATATAGCTAGATGACAGGCCCTCAGCAGAATAATTAAGAGAATGGGTAAATGAAATTACAGATTCGTTTAAGAGTACTTGGAAAGTGTGTAGTATAGCTAGGCTCTGCCGAATAAAAAGGAGACGAAAGAGCATGTGTGCGTATGTGCCTGCGTACACACACACCTCCCCCTTTAGTTCCTTACAAGCTATGGGATGCCCTGAAATGGTATGTTAGTGTTTCTTTATTATACACATTTTGCTCTTATCAAAATTAAAAATCAGCGTATCTTCAGTTATTAAGTGGATGAGTTTGAATCTCTTAAAAACAATTTTTCTTGAGATTAAATTAAAATTTGCATTCATCTTATCAAGTTTAAAGCAGAATTAATTGACCTCAGTATTGAATTTTTTTTCTTTGCATTTGTGAAATGAAACATTTTTCTGAGCTTCTGTTTAACAAATCACTTACACTAGAATGTGACATGATTATTAAAGTTTTTTCTTCCCTTTTGTAATCTCAATCCATCATATGTGATGACTTTGTGTTAGTGTGGGAAAGGCTGCTGAGTAGGAGAAAGGAAGGGCATGAGAGATACAGGAGCAGGTGAGTGAGTGTGAAGGATGGGAGAGGGGCAGGGTCTATTGTATGTGACAAACATGATTCCAGCCAGCTGTCCTCCACCTTTTATCTTTTTTATGTGTAGCATAAGTCAATAATGGACTCATGATGTGAGTGTCATCATTCCCACTTCACAGATGAGTAAAATGATTTCAGAGATGTAAGACCATTTCATACAGTAACAGTGATAGTCAAAATCTGAAATCAGATATGCCACTTTGAATCTTTCCTATCAGCCTGCTCTTAACAAAATTTAATGGGCCTTTGCTTTATTATGAAAATTTTTTAACAGTAAAAACACATGATTAATCAGACTAACAATAGGAATATATATAAAGATTCAATTTCTCCTACTACTTTTATGAGATTTCATGTCCTGATTTGCAAACTGAAAGGCTTTGAACACTAGAATTTTGTGGTATGGGGCTAGAGATTTTGTAGGGAAAAAACCTGGACATTATTTTGTACACCTTGTAGATCAATAGGAATCTTGGTGGTTTTTGCCCCCAGGATATATTTTAAAAACTTTATTAATCAGTAAATGTGTTCCAGACCATCTGCCAGTGGCTGCGGATATGACGATAAAAGACATTAACATTGCCTTTCAGGAGGCGTAGGTCTATATTGGTAAGAGGTATAATGAGGAGAAGAAGGAGAAAGAAAAGAAACAAGTGTGATTTCAGGTTGCCATGGGAGCTCAGGGACAGTGATAATATCTATCTCCAGCCAGCTTCATGTTGCCATAGAAAGTAAATACTTCAAATATTTAAATATTTCATCATAGCAAGTCTTTGACATCCAGTGTGTGATTTACACTTATAACACATTTCCATTCAGACTGGCCATGTTTCAGATGCTCAGTGGCCATATGGTCTACCAGATTGGACAGCACAGCTCTAGAAATGTGGAATTTTAGTCACCATACAGTGACAGAGCAGTTCTAATAGGAAGATGTAATTATTGTTCCATAGTGATAAACAAACTATGTCGCATCCCCACTTGTTTCTTGTGTCAGAATTAAATTTTTCTCCTATTTGAATAGTAGCCAGGTGAGCATTACTGGGAATGTACTTCCAAACCCATGTATGAACAGGGAGAGACTGGATTCTGGTCAAAAGTTCTTGAAAGCCTAGTTTAAGGAGTTACCAGTCTATCTAACAAGTTGCCTCTGAATCCTATTCCAACAGACACAGTGATAAAAATCTGATGACCAGTTGATATGGAACAAATTAAAAATAAAGATCATCCGTAATTGTCACCCCTGCTTCCTTTCCGACTGTCAGTCGTGTTTTAGCATCTCTTGTTCTGCTATGGAATTTCCATGTTCTCATGCTTGGCCATCTGCTCAGTCTCCGTCTCAGCTTATGGCGGAGGCTAGTGCCATTGAGGTGGCATGATCACTGATCACACCATGGATTAAAGAGCTGCCGCAGCACCGCTGGGAAGCGTTCTCACCAAGCCTTGTCGGGGAAGCTGCATTAGTATTCCATGGGTAGTGGACACATAGCAGAGACCCACACGGGCCATTCGTCAGCAGAGGCTGTCAGAAGCAGCCCAACCCTGATAACCCGTGTGACCTTGGGCGCATCACTTAGCCCCTTTGCCCGTGGGTGGGAGAAGCTGCTAAACTGTTTTCACAGGCGTCTTATCTTACAAGCCTGGTGTTAAAAAGAAAGAAAGAAAAGAAAAAGAAAATTCCTCCAAAGCCCTATTCATTTATTTCATGGCAAGGCCCAGGAGCGGCATTCCACGGGCAGGACGAGCAGAGCAGCCTGTGCCCTGGGGAGAGCTCAGAAGCCAAGGTCACGCACCCACATCCACAGCAGGCTTTTCTGCGTGCTGCTGCCTCCTCCATCAGCTTCACTTAGCCAGTGTTAGGAGTTCTTTGGGCGCTGAGGACACAATACACAAACGACAGGGTTCTTGTCCTCATGAAGAGCAGACAGAACGGGATAAATGATCCGATGTTCTCTACAATCAGATGTAATGAGTTCTACGAAGGAAGCCAGATAAAGCAGTGACAGAGAATGCGTAGACGACGGGCGAGAAGGAACCTCGCTGGATCTGACTGAGTAAAGCATCCTAAGAAAGGAAAGGCCTGTGCAGAAGCCCAGACAGGAAGAATGCCTGTTTATGAAGAACAGGAAGCTGGGGGATGGAGCAGAATGTGTGAGGGGTTCCTGCCAGGAGACCAGTGGGTTTCAAGACCATTGGCCTTGGATAGGTTCCTGTACATTTTACTTGCAAACACGCTTCTGCTGGATCTCACATGTTATTCCTAGAGGACTGGGGTTTGGTCAGGATAGCATGAAATACTGTATGTGAAAGCACAGTGCATCTTAAAACATAAGAAATCCTTTAAAGGGTAAGCAATCAACTGAACATGCTTCCTGGATCCAGTCCTATTCTTTTTTTTTTTTTTTTTTTTTTTTTTTTTTTTTTTT